>OX328126.1:71894866-72112366 GCA_946811695.1 Gonocerus acuteangulatus | reverse complement strand
AAATCGGTCCATCTGGAGGGGGGTTTACTCCGGACCCAAAGCAGTTATTTGCTAATACCAGCTGTATTTTTTTTTTATTGTAACAAAACTCTGTATTCCTTGTGGTCATCTATATAGAAAAATGTGTTGTACAAATAAACTAAATTGGTTCATTAGGAGGGGGGTTTACTCTGGACCCAAATTACTAATTTGCTCATACCGGTCGTAATTTCAGTTGTATTGTAACAAAACGTGGCGTATGTCGTTGGAATCTAATGAGAAATAAGTGCTGTAAAAATGAACTAAATCGGTCTGTCGAAAGGTGCGGGGGTACTTTGTACTTTCCTTGAATAGAATTCACCTGCGACAAGTTGTAGTGGTTGGCAAAGCTGCCACTCGGAGTGCCTGTGTTTTGTTTTGTTCTGACTTCTACCACTAGGAGAGCTGTGATATTATCTCTTTGATCAATATACGAAAATGTAAAGTTTTTGTGTATTTATTAAGTAGTGCAGTGCCACACATACATAACACTCTGGAAGGAAATTAATTACAAAATTAATAATTCAAATAGTTGATCATTACAAATGTAAAATAACAGAACTATTTCTTGTTTTTATTTGCTTTATATAGGTTATTTTAAGCAATTTATTCAGGAATGCAGTCTAAACTACCCAAATTCTGAGGAAAGTGCTTAGTTATGCAGCTCCTGTGCGATAGATTTTTTTTTTTTTTTTTTTCTAAAACTGACTGAGAAGCCTTTTTTTCTGAATATCTTTCCATTTGTTCATGTATGATATATAGCAATAATGATTTCCCTATATTTTAAAATTAATTATATGTAAGCTGTGAACAAAGTAAGTCAATAGCAGAGTTGAATTTGCCTGTAGAGGAACAGAGCTCAAGCAGCTTTCTCGTCTTGAGCTCCCTCTCCCAAAATCTCAACTTGCCTAGTATTACCTAGAACAATCTCATACCAAAACTGGTTTATTATTAGTCCAGATGCATTTTTTTTTGTCAGCGTTTAATGAACATAACCTACATCTGAGTTAACAATGGGTCAACAATAGCAATATTTTGCTATTTAGTTGACATATTTTTTCTTTCTAGAGGAATTTCATTTATTTTTCTCAGCCCAAAGATAAATTATGAAATAATTTCTATCTTCCCACTAAATTTAATTTCTAGATTTCAATTTTTAGATTTTTTTTTTTGTATTTTTTTTTTTTTTTGTTTTGTTAAATTTCCTTCAACAACAGTATTTTTTTCATCAATTTAATGCAAATTTAGCATTAATTTACAATTTTTTTTTCTTCATAATAGAATAAAATATTTGATAATTATGAGTAATGGGTAATTTCAATGTTTTGACAGCTTATCTTATTATTACAGCCTGTTCAGATAAACCCAGGAGTTCAACTGCGCATGCGCGAACGTCTGGGCGGGAATTTCTCCCTGCCCTCTCCCCTCTGTTCCACCATTTAAAAAGCCTTTTAATGATCAAACACTTAACATGAATCACCATAAAAACTGCTGAAAGGCTTTGAGAGGGCAGACAAGAGAATGTATACATTTTATGAATACTTACAAGGGGAGTATACAGCTATGGGGTCACCGATCTGGACCAATTTTTTTGGATGCAGAATCACCAGAAAAAAATTGGTCCAGATCGGTGACCCCATCGCTTGTTAGCCAAAGCTAAGGCTGAAAACAATTTAAACTATAACATTGCCGATTCAAGAAGTTAGGCGACTGGGGTATTGGTTAGGTTATAACAGGAAGTTCTTCCCACTATTTTTACTGTTTCTCGGGAGTATAGGCCCCCCCACATTCCATCCATTTACACCTCCAACTACTCCATCTAATTGAACAGGCTATAGATTTTTTTTTTTTTTTGTTGTATAGTGTGGTTTAATACTTATTGCTTATCTTGAATTATTTTTAAACTATATTTAAGACTTAGGAAAATGAAGACTTATGAAAACTTTATTACACTCAGTGTCAAAATGTTAGATGCGCTATACAAAATGTTGTTTCTGACCTTCTATTTGACTTCATTAATGCAAAAATATTAATACAATTACTTTCAACTTATCTTAAACTTATCTGCTAATGCTGTTTAGTATTAAACTTCACTAAAAAATATTTATAAAATAAAAAGGCTTAAAAATGTATTCTAGGCGCGTCAAAATGTTTGACACATTGGAAGAGGAAGATAATAAAAGTAGAATTTTTCTAAAGTAAAATTTTCTGGCTTTTCTACCACCTTTTAATGCTTCAAGGATTCGTTTTGGCATTGAATGAAATATTTATTCTAATGTTTCCTCAGGTTTTTCTTCCCATGAAGCTAGAATTACACTTTTAATGTATTTGATTGTTGAATATTGTCTTGACTCCCTGCATAATCTTATTGAAAGAATTCTCCAGATATTTTCAATAATATTAAGGTCCGGAGAAATAGCAGGCCAATCTAGTCTGTCTATAATAATTCCTATAAACCCTTCCTTAATAATTCTTACCGAATGGATTGGAGTGTTGTCTTGTTAACAGGCAGGTGAACCATCTGCCATGTTATTTTCTTGTTCTAATAAGTTTCAATACCCTTGTGAATTTACTGTCTTAAAAACAAACTCGAAGTTGCCCTTCTTGTACCCAAAACTTTCCCAAACCATAACACTTCCTCTGCCTCTTTGCCACCGAGATAAAATAAGTTCTTCTGTTCTTGAATCACGAAAATAAAAATTAAAACCATCAGGACCATCCAAATTAAATGTTTCCTTGTCGGAATAAAAACTTTCTTTTTAATTGGTCCATCAGATAACGTTTTTGCAAAATCCGTTATAAAAATTGTTGCAATAATCATTGCACCTTCCTTATCTTGGCATGAACAGTGGATTCCTCTGAAATTACTTTGGCAATTCTAGGAATCAATCGTTTCTCCGTTATTGATAGAGCAGGTGACCTTCCAGTTGAGCGATGAGTACTGTACATCTCTCCAAACCGAATTAACTTGGTTGCAGTTGAAAAACTTTGTTTTATGTAACGTGTAATCTCCTTACAACTCATCAGATCCTTGTGTAGTGAATAAATTAAACGGCGCTCTTCATGAGACAAGCACTTATGCTTGGAAAATGTCAAACCTTAATGCTTTCAATGTGTGAGGTCTAAAAGTGCCTCATCAACCATTAAAATATTAAACGATTGTAAATAACAGCAACTGTGTCTATCATGTTGCCGCACCAAAATAATGCCATTAATAGTTATTGTTTTATTTCTTCATATAGAACAGAGGCAAAATATAAATTACATTTTTTTTTTACAATTATAGACATTTGAAGTAACTTATAAAGTAAGGTAAAATCAACACTACAAAAAAAGTATGTTCAGTTTTCAAAATTTCAAGGGTGTGTCTAACATTTTGACATCGAGTGTACCTTTAATAAGGTATATTTATTATTTATATAGTTTTGATAATATGGAAATGTTTATGATTTTTCCCTACGAACATTTTTCCTTTCTCACTGGCTTGTCTGCTTACACGTATAACATGTTTCTGCTTGTACAGTTTCACTCTATGAACTTGTTTAACAAAGCTGCAATTAATTTTACATTTTGTTTTTTCAGCAATGAAAGTATTTGGTCTGGAAATGTAAATATACCGCTTAAAAGAGACATAGAGTATAGATATGTGATATGTATAATTGTTGAACCAGATGGAAATAAAACGACTGACAAAAGTTACATTGTTCGTAGATGGGAAACTCATCGTAAACCACGTTTAATACCCAAGAGAGGTAAATATTATAATGGTTTATTAAATTCAAATTTCTTAACAGTTTTCATAAGCACAGTATTCAGCAAAGTCACATTTTACTCATTTTTGTATATAACCCATTTGAGACTGATTGCCACTTTTGTGACAACTGGCTTTCATGCCCTGTGGCCTGATAGCCACTTTCGTGACAAGGCCATTTCTTCACTAGCCACTAGGACTTCAAAAATGTCTCTTTATGTGCTTCATTCTAAGCTAGGACCTGTACATTTTTTTTTATTATTTTTTTTTTTGTATGAAACTGGTACTGTTTTATTTATTTATTATTTTTCTCATTTTATTTTTTTTTGTCAATTTGCCTTTTCTATTTTTCTTTTCTTCTTTTTTTTTTAACCGGTACTCTTCTTTTTTTTTTTTCTTTTTTTTTTTACCCTTGGCACATTTAGTCTCCCTACTTGAACATTCATATCTAGAGTTATTGCTTTATTAATCTTAAAGTAAGTTAACAGAAAATAAATTAATCTAAAATTAAAAGTATACACTAAAAAAGTCTCAACAGCTAAAAAGGTTAACAAAAAAAAAAAAAAAAATCCTAAGGTAACACAAAATATCACAGCAATGAGTTAAAGGCAACTATAACTAAACAAGAGGTAACAAAAATATCACAAGGAAAAAACAATTGGTTCTCCGAATAAAAAACTAAGGAGGTTTTTCTTTGTTTCAGTTGAACAAGGGAATATAGATGAGGTAGAAACTCTAGGATTTTATGATAATAAAGAAAGGATAGACAGAGGCTGGCTTACAAGTGAAACAGCTATCCAGTTAAAGTTATTTAATAGCAACTTAAATATATGGAAAACAAAACTTAAAGGAAAACCAGTGAGTTAATTATTAATTTTCTGTAGATTCTTTGAAATATTTTATTTTTTGTTGTAATATTAGTTTTCATTATCTATATATATATATATATATATATATATATATATATATATATATATATATACATGTGTGTGTGTATACATAGTGGAGTCCATTGACCGGGAAAAGAAAGGGATGTATTCAAAATAAATAAGGGTAAGTTTACATCTGACACTTTATGCACGAAATATATCTCATGTTTTGGATATAAAATCTCTTGCATGTTTACATACTTACAGAAATTGCTAGCCATTTTTGTCATGAATATGTATACGACAGTTCTAGATTTGTTAACCTGTTGATATGTAAACTTGTTCTAGATTTGTTTGCGACTTGGGCTAGGGAGGGTAATGTCCTTGAGGGTGGGGTGCGCCCACTACCCCTCTCCCTCCACAGGCGGACCAAACTCCCTCCCTTAGAGCGGCCGTACACACTAACTTTTTTTTTTGGTGTTTATAGACTTTAATTTCAAGCCTTTTGACAAATGTTCTGATCCTCCTTTTCATAAGGGCTTTGGACCTTCTATAGCGGAGTTATAGGGAGTGCAGGTTCGTCTTCTAACTTCAATTCTTTCGATAAATCATTGGATACTTCTATCAATGATTCAGGCAGAATTGGATCTTGAAGCGCTTCCAACAACTTGTCATCTTCCCATAATCTCATTCATTTATGATCTGTCATTTTGACTATAAACCAAAACAAATGGACACACTGAAAATTAAAGTCAACAAGAACACCAGACAGTACTGAAGCCAAGCTACAACTGAGGAATGAAGGGCCGGTAGAGAGTGTTTTTTCTCCACCCTCCCAAAACTTTTTTTATGTACGTTAAGAGCTCCAGGCACAACGGATTGGAACCTGGAGCTGGGCTTAAAACTACACCTTATTCTACGCTTAATACAAGAAGGGACTGTGAAAATGTGGCAGGTAAAATAACAGTACCACTAAGTAGGGCCAAAGTGAATGCTCATGCCTCGTAACAGTGACATATTAAACTATAAATCATCCTCTATTCCCACTAGAGCACTCTGAAGGTGCTTAAGGCTAAAGAGGGCTTGCAATCAAGAGATACAGCACTTACGAGAATACTCGGGCGTTGCATCGGAAAGTTTAAACTTTTTGATAAATGTATGATTCATTTGCAATAGGTGCCCAGTGCCCTTTATTCTCCTTGCAATGATGTAACATTGAGAAAATCATATTAGATATAAGCAAACTAAGGGGGCACCTAAATTGGCCCCGATCCGATCCGATCCGATAGCCACCAACTGTCGGAAGAATAACAAACACATGTATCTCAATGGAGGTGCCTACATTGGTCCCGACCCTATCCGATCCGATCCAATGGCCACCAATTCTCAGCTGTTCAAACTTCTTTGATTCTAGACCGATTTCGGACTGACGAAGCAAAATGACGGCAAACCCCATATTGTTTCACAAAGGTCTACAGCCTCTACATCTTAACCGATTTCAATGCATTTTTTAAAAATAAAAGCTAATAAAATTTAGAACAACTTTGTCAATTCACATTTTTGTTTTCCTTGTTTTTTAAATTACTTGGAAAGATAATTATAACCTTCCAATATTTATAACTTTGTAATGCTTATACCCTTAGAGCTACCTATCTTATAAATAATTTTAAAATATGAATACTTCTCTCTGCTTCTCTTATCGTAGTGTAACAGTTAAAAATGAACTGTTACACTAAGATTCATTTTTTCGGGACTGATATACTTCCGGAAGATTGATTGGCCTCTCAACTCCTCCTTCATACCTCCAACATTCAACCTATTCGAAGGTTTATATGCTTATTTGGTGGTATTTATTAAATTAATCACTCATTTTCACTTCACTACGAGGTCATTACTGATGAGCTGTGACTAGATCGAATCGGATCGAGAGAAATACGGGACCAATGTAGGCACTCATGTCGGCCGTTGTTGGTGAAATGAAATCGGATTGGGAGAAATACGGGTCCAATGTAGGTGCAGCCTTAGCTTAGACCTTTTAGTTTTTGGACAGAGTCCAATAAGTCTGGGATGGAGATATTAATAGTTTTATTAGTTTGTCTTAGATTTCGGAATATTAAATTGTTCTGTATTAATTTCATACATGCACACCATGAGGTTTTCATATGTTTAACAGTATTACTAAGTTTATACAAAGAATTATTAGTTAATGTTTTTTGTCTTCCAGATTAATGTTAAAGTTACGCTCGTTAATTTAGGACATAATAATAGCACACAACAGGACATCAGTCAAGCTGAAGAATGTCTTAGTCTAGAAACAATGGATTTAACAGACAAAGTTGACTACTGGCCTATTACTGAAGTCGCTGTAAGTATTAAGTCAAACTATGCTTTTTGGATTTTTCAATATTTAGATTAATTTATTCATATATTAAATTTTTGTTACCAATTTATGTTAAATCCTTAAATATTTATAAGAAAAAAATCGGACCAGGTAAATAACAACCTAGTATTAAGAGGAAAAATGCCAATGTTTCAACTAGCTGTTTGATTATTTTTCAGGACTGATGAAGATATTATTGGCTGGCATGTGTTGAAACGTTGGAGAATTTTTCCTCTTATACAATGGTTTACCTGCCGTAGAGACTCAAGACACCGATGCATTTGCATGATATAACTCCTATTTTCATTCGATTCTGATTACTACATTTGCTCTAGTCGTTAATGTATGTTTATTTATCTCTTGACCCTTTTTTCAACATTCTGATTTCATTAAGGTGATGAACCAAAGAGAGCGTCAATTCAAATATCAAGAGCAGTTTGGAAGATCTTTCTCGGAGGATGAATTCATTGTATTTCAAATACTCGTTCTTTATCCAGAGACAATAGTGAGTATCCCAGTTATAATTCAGAATTAATAAATTATTTATTCGTAGTGCGTAATAATTTTTTCAATTTTAAGGGCTCAGGGAAAGAAGGGGCTAAGTCATATTTTACAAATTTTTCAGGAGAGCCTTTTTTAGATTTGAATACTCAAAACTATATCATGCTTCTTTCTTTGATAGCATTTATTGATTTTATGAATATAACTAACTCATTAAGAATATAAGTAGAGCTTTCCAATTTAAAGTTTTGTTGTTTTATCTTATAAATATAAGATAAAACAACAAAGTTGGTGGAACTTGTAAAAAGGCCACCAAAAACTTGCTTAAAAAGGGGCTAAGTCACCTGATTACGGGGTATGGAGAATAAAGGAGGCAAGTCTGCACTATAATAATAGTATATTAATCTACTTGCCTAATTGAGAATGTTTGTCTAGAAAAACAAACTGGTTTATATACATTATTAAATTCAAAAGGTATTAGCAATATGTTGGATACAGTGTTTTCGATTCAATTTTCCTGGTGTGGCAAAGACGATATTTTTTGGCATATTCTTCACAAAATTTGGAAAGATGTCTGGCGTCTTCAAATTTAGCCTTTGATTTCGGAATTAAATCTAAAAAAAAACTGCTTGTAGATAAGCTGCTCAGACAACCTTTTTTCTAACAACATCAACTGCAATAACAGCTGACTTGCCCCTTTCTTTTTCTGTAGTGTTCAGACTTAGCTCTTTCTTTTCCTGCGCCGTAAATTTTTCTTTTGCTTATTTAAAGGGATTAGCCTTTTTTTTTACCTGTGCCGTTTTTACACAAGATAGTATTCCTACCAAGCTACCGGATGCTGTGCTTTTTTTTTTTTTTTTTTTTACTTAGCCCCTTTTTTCCCTGTACCCTTCATTTGATCTAATAAAATATTAAAACTTACAGAAATATTAAAAACAGTTTGTGAATAGCCACCAAGAAAAAAAAAATAGAAGAGCAGAAGTAGGCCTTTTAATCTGATTCATCTGATATCGTTATTAGTCAGTGTACACTGACATTAACGTTTGAAAGTGCAGCAAGAAACATTTTAATAGTACCAATATCTTATAGTATATCATCTTATTAATATATCATATTATATATAAGCAAGATGGAAGGTCAACAAAAAGTAGAATTAATACTGTGAATTTGTTTATTGAAAACAGTTCTACACATTTCACATCCTTTTAGGTGAATCGTCAGCAACTAAAAACATACACTACACCATTAAAGCAGCTTAGTACAAAGATGAAACATTGCCTACTATGGCCATGTAAGAGTGAAATTTATTTTATTATGACATATTTGTATCTCCTTATTTCTAATTTATTTTTCAATAAGTTGATCTGATTATTTATTAATCTAATTAGGAGCATTAGTCTATTCTTTATCTCATTAAAATAATTTGGAGCTGTTCTTTTTCTGCCATAAGAGGTATTGTCTTATTACATTGTAAAAAGAGGAGAGAAGTTAAAAACAAATTAAGTTTTTGGTTTTCTAGATAAAAACTAAATATTTTATTTATTGACTTAATCTAACCATTTTATTTTGAATTACCAAACCTCACCTGGACGATTAATTTATTTTTTGGATTCTATCGATTGTGTACAGCTGATTGGCACTATATGTAGTAATCTCATGGGACCATTTTAGAGGAAGGCTCACCTTTGTATTATTCAGCTGTATTAGTGGTGTAAGGAGTTTTTAGTTTTTGGAGAGGCACGTATAAAAAGTTGTGAAACATGTAGAGGTTTGGTGGAAAGGTAAAGCCCTATGTTAGATTAATTAAACTCCGATAAGAAAGTTTTTTTAAATTTTCTTGGTTGTTGCAAAACATTTCTTTATAATTTGTTCTTCAAACAAATAATATAATATGCCTCCCTTTTCATTTTTGTGTCATTTATTATTTTATTTAAAATCAAGATAAATATTTTTCCATAGAATGAAATGACTATTTCAGCAAAATATTTTCTTTTCTTCAAGTTCAGTTTTTATTATTATTATTTTTCAGGGCATTCTATTAGATTTTTACCTTTTTTCTCAACATGCACGAGAAGAAGAACCACCTTACCATGTTGGATTTTCTTATATTCTTCCAAGTTCAATGAAACATAGTGAAGGCCAAGTTTCTGTACCGATAACTAGTGTTAGACATAGGCCTATTGGTGAAGTATCATGTAAGTTTTTATTTAAATTACACTTTTTTATTGTGTTTTTTAACATTTTAGTTCTTGAATTTTATGGTAGTTTGATAGAATGAGTTTTGTTAGTAATAGGGGTTGCGATTCTCATAAAATAATCTATTATACTGAGACAGTTAAGTTTTAGAATATTTATTAATAATTGGCCTTCAGTTATCTATTATTTAGAGTTCAAACTTCTGCACTGGATTACTCTATAGACTTGTTGGCATGTTTTATGATATTTAGATTACGGAAACTGTTCGTTTTTTTTTCTCTTTAGAAAACCACAAGATACGTATAAATAAATCAGTTCATATACTGGTCATATACTGTAGAGATTTCTGATTCTGGCAAACTAGGGAGATAGTGTGGTCAGTACTAAGCTCTGGCCACCTATTTTTTCACTTTGCAGGTACCCATTAAAGGCTGGGTAAGTATAGGGATGGCTTAGTACAATTCTCTGACCCTCGAACACTAGAAGATAAAATTGTGTCGGAGTTTCGAAGTCGGGTCCTTCAAAACATGGGTCAAGAGCTCTACCAGTAAGCCAAACTCACCATCCGATGACACACACACTCATTTATATACATACGCACACACAACTAGTTTTCTGCGACCTTTAAATGTCAAGATTTTTCTATTTCCTCCCTATAGTAACCCTATAGAGTGGGAGTTTATTCTGCATGTCCCATGCTTTGCATATAACATACATATTTGCATACATTACATTTTTGTTTTAGATTTTTCATTAGATTACATTGTCAAGATTTTTCATCATCGCTTCCAGATCAACTTAATAATGTGCCCCTGGCTTGCATGATTTTTCATTTCCTGACAGAAAACTCGCATTATATGAATATCAGCAAAATCAATCCATTAGAAGCAGCTTGTGTCTGCTCCATAACAATATGATTAATTTTCCTGTACTGATTGTAATATTTGCTTTCATGCAACTTAACTCAGTGTTCCAAACTAACGAGAATGATGTTTTCTCAAATCATTGTTAGGCATATGCGATAATAAACCTGAACTGCACTCCACACTTAAATGTAAATGTATAATGTGGTGTAATTTTTGTTCTCGTTCATCAAAACTGCCTATATATGACTCAAAACTAATAATTAAAACTAGGTATTAAAATAGAAAAGAGCTTGACTTTTTGTATTTATTGTACTGCACAGTTCTCATTCATAGTGTTATACAGTATTTATCAGTTAGTTTAGAGTTGAGAAATGTGCTTAGTTTAAGCAGCTCCTGCAGCAGGGATTTTTATTTTATTGCAAGTGGTTTTTTTTGTGTAATAATATAATTCTAAAATTTATTTAAAGTTATTTATTTTGCAGTGGAGTACCTTGTAGTTAAACCAACTAAACATTACACGTGTGATTTGAGATATTCCCTCCATCGTCAGTGGAAAGAAACGTGGCGTGGTTTAGATGTTGGCCATCGGGGTGCTGGAGGTTCTTTTAAAGGTGATATAAAACAGTAAGTACTTTTGATAGTTTATTTAACACTTAGAGCACCATGGATGAAATGGTAAAACTTTGTCCGGGTCCAAACAGTTTTTTCTTCCAATATAACATTAATATATTTAGCCACTTTTTGCATACATACGCAAAAAAAAGTGGGTCTGTTAAATAAGCGAATTTCTCATGTCAGAGAGATCGGATACACCTTGAAATCAACCTCTGCGCATGGCCCAGAACACTGTTTTAGCTAGTGGGTGGAGGCCGTACTTGGGGGCCGCCTTGACCCCAGCCAATAGTCCATTGGCAGTACAATGGTACCACTCGGTGTTCAATGGGTTATGAAGCAAAGCAATTATATAATTAAAACACAACAGAATAGAAATAATATATGCTTTTATGTAGCCAAATATAATCTTATTATAAATAATTATAAACAAATATTCTACAAAATATCTATTAAAAGTATACCTGAAAGCCTATTAACACAAAATAGAAAACACTTCAATTTCTTTTGGGTAAATGTTGCCAAAAAACAGTTTTCCAGTCAGCAGATTCTATATGAACTCTTTGACGTTATCTTGTCGGTGTCAATGAGCTTTTCCTCCCAATGAGAAAGGAGTAAAAATGCTAAATAAGAAAAAAAAAAAAAAATGAAAAGTTAAGGATTAAACAATGATTTAATTTTGTATTTTTTAAATTAAAGATGTGCTGAAGTAAGAGAAAATACGATTGCTTCACTAAAAAGTGCTGCATCTCATGGAGCTGATTTTGTTGAGTTTGACGTCCAGCTATCTAAGGACCTTATACCTGTCTTGTACCACGACTTTTATGTTGCAATTGCCATGAGGAGAAAGAAGCAGATTACGGCTGAAGAAATGATAGAACTTCCTGTTAAAGACCTTTCATTAGAACAACTTCAGAGGCTAAAAGTAAGTGTTTCATTTTCATCTCTTAGTGCACATAGTCATTTCTTTTTAGTTTGGCATATTTCATATATAATTATCAAGGAAAGTGGTTTTATGTATTGTTGGTTATTTTTCAAGGGCATCTCTTGAATCCACGTGCATTTAGTTATGTTTTGTTTTATTATATATTTCTCCTTAATAGTTTGAAGTATGAGTGAAATTTTGTTTTAATTTGGTGTTGGACATGCTTTATTAATACAGTTTTGTTAGGAGGAAAAAAACAAAATAGAAAATATTGCCTGTGTTTGATTTGGCATAATTGATTTTTCAAAAACCTTTTTAAATATGTTTGGATATGGTTGAGTTATAATATAAGGGTGAAAACATAGTGGAGCGGCGAGGGTAGAGGGTAGCCGAGAGGGTTTTGATCCCCGAGGGTAGCGGCGCTTCACATGCACATAGTGGAGGGTTCACTCTAGAGTCTGCTGTTTGTCGTCGGACAGTGATGACGATTTCTTGTACGAGATTAGTTCACAGACAATGATTACTGTTTTAGGCGGTATTAGAACTTGTTTCACAGTTGAAGAAATATCCGGATCGCTGTTTCTAATAAACTGGGATGGATTACAGTACTTTTGAACGTATATTGAACCTAATCACTCCTCATATAAAGGCAAAATTTACTAATTATGTAAAACAGCCGATAGAATGTAACGATAAGCTACTTATCAAACCGATTATGGTGTTCCCAAACAGGACAGCATTCACTAACTGTCAATATAAAACTTTCAGTGTCCATGGCTGTACTTGTCGTGTTCTCGGTTCAACCAGCTAGGCTCGACTGAACCCTCTTGGTAAAGAAATCGGGTATGAATTCTCGAGCGGAGAGGGTAGAGGGTCGAAGAGGGTACCAGTGCTGTTACCCGCTCCACTATGTTTTGGCAAGTGTAAATACATGCATTATTTTCAACCCTCTCGGCTACCCTCTACTCTCGCCGCTCCACTATGTTTTCACCCTAAGTTGTGTAATTTTATCAGGATTATCTTTCTTGAATCTATTGTTTTAGAAAACTTATACATTGTCAGCTGGGATTTGAACCCTGGTATATCGATATCTATTCAAATTTCTGAACATAATTGGCCAGTTGGTTATGAATAACAGCATCACAAGCTTCTCGTTTAAACTGAAAGGCTTAATTTAACTGTGTTTGAATGACACATGGCAAGTGTCATCATTTCTTAAATAAAGTATTACATTTTCTCCCAGGTGTATTCCTAAACAAACAGCCGTACAGTAATTTAATCAAATGAACATCCTTTTAACCTTTCTAATTATTTTAATTAAATTGGCCACAATAATATTTTTTGCCAGGTTTTTGGATTTATTTATTTTATTTCTTTCAAATTTAAATTTTATCAAATAATAGTCAGATGATAAATGAAAATTGGAAATGCCAATTATGTAGAGAAGATAATTAAAAACTGGGAAAGGATTTTCCTGATAAAACTACAGAACCTTCTAATTTGTTTACTGAAAAATAAGGAAACATTTCATTTAAAGCTATATACATTTTGTTTGCTACTATTATGTATATATTGATATGATTTTTGGAAATACTGAGTGAAGAGACTAAAGGGTCTCACCATGTTTCCATATGAAATCTGCACTGGCGTCTTCCTTGACTTTGATGTCATTATTTTATTTCTAGTTCCTAGAAATAATTTTTCGTCAATTATCAAACCTCTAACTGTACTCGTTTTGTGGGAATAAGGGTTGAAACCCCTAACTTCAAAGTCGTTTTTCTATGAAATTATACTAGATATTTAAATGAAAACCTTGCGTATTTTTTTCATAATTTTCGGACCACTTATAAGAAAAGAAATAAAATTCTAAAGATTTGAAGGGCGGTTTTCCCTACCTACTCCTCCAAGCACACCTACCAAAAAAAATCACGTAAAATCAGTAACTTCTCAACTATTATCCATAATCATCATAAATAAAATTACAAAAATCCTATATCGATAGCTAAACACTAAAAACCAGATGTATTGAAAATATCTCAAGTTACTCTTAGGATGTTTTTTTTTATTTAAATATGAACCCTCACATTGCTCAGTGCATAATCTGTATTATACAGATCGAAAAACTATTGTCATATTGCAAGCCACTAAAACAATAAATACTAAAAATCTTCATTTTCTACAAAAGATAATTAATCTTAATCACTATTTTTCTCAATAGTTTTGGTATCACTATTAACTTCGAATAATGCGTTAATATTTCCGCGGGTTCAATTTTTTTTATTAGAAACGACCAAGTGATAAGAAATAAATTATCAAGGCTACCTATGAACAGCAACCTATGCTCCTATTTCCATTAGCGTAATCACACGTGTATCTTTTTATGTTCTTGTAATTGTATTTAAAAAAAAAAAAAAAAAAAAAAAAAAAAAAAAAAAAAAAATTCACAAAAGAAACATCCCATGACTCTATTATATTCAAACAAGTACAATAAAAAACAAAACGAAGGTATTGCGTCACTTGGTAAACTGTAAAGAACGAATAATATGTATTGAATGAATATGTAACATTATGTAATCTGATTTATAACTAATTGATCAACCAGATGTATACGAATAATACCACTTGTTTATAGATGCATATATGTAATATTGTAACTGATGTATATATGCAATAACTGTTTGGAGCGAAACGCCATAGATGCGCATACATGCTCATAAATAAATATAAAAAAAAAATTAGAAAAAAAAATTGTATTCAATGAAACATTCAATATTTCTTGCTCTTGAAGTGCCGATAACGAACTTTAATCATTAATATGTTGCCATTTCCTTATAAGTACTCAACATGAATATCGTTTTTATTGCTGTCTAATAGAACAGCGAGGTAACGTTTGTTCCAGTTTCATCTCATGTTACAAATCTTACCAAAACTATTGAGGAAAATAGTGATTATGATTAATTATCTTTTGTAGAAAATGAAGATTTTTAGTATTTATTATTTTAGTGGTTTACAATATGACAATAGTTTTTCGATCTATATAATACAGATTATGTACTGAGCAATCTGAGAGTTCATATTTAAATAACAAAAACGTTCTAAGAGTAACTTGAGATATTTTCGAGACATCTGGTTTTTAGTGTTTAGCTTTCGATATACGATTTTTGTAATTTCATGTATGATGCACCCTTCACACATCTATGAAACTTTTACGGATAATAGTTGAGAAGATACTTATTTTACGTGATTTTTTTGGTAGGTGTGCTTGGAGGGGTAGTTAGGGAAAACCGCCCTTCAAATCTTCAGAATTTTTTTTCTTATCTTATAAGTGGTCCGAAAATTACGAAAAAAATACGCAAGGTACACCTAATCAATAGCTTCACTTCACATTATTTTTATTTAAATGTCTAGTATATTTTCATAGAAAAACGGCTTTGAAGTTAGAGGTTTTAACCCTTATTCCCTCAAAACGAGTACAGTTAGAGGTTTGATAATTGACGAAAAATTATTTGTAGGAACTAGAAATAAAATAATGACATCAAAGTCAAGAATGATGCCAGTGCAGATTTCATATGGAAACACGGTGAGACCCTTTTGATATATATTTTGTTGTTACTACAAGTTACTCGATAACCATGTTGACAAGATGAAAGCTCCATTCCTGTGCCACATAAGTTAAAAAAGCTAAAGTAATTACTGAAAATTGTTTAGCTTCTAAATGAAATGTTTCCTCTATTTTTTTTTGTTATTAAAAAAAGACAGTTTTGTGGTGTAAAGATTTAAACAAAAAACCTATAACAGCTCGTGAAATTTTGTCTTGCTTCCAAATGAAAATATTTCCTGAATATTTCTTCACCTTTTTTTGTTATTCTTTATTTTCATTATTTATATTTATTATTGTCTCCACATGGACATGTTCTTTTTCTTGCTTTTATTTCTTTATTACAGAAAAATATTTTTGTTTTCAAAGGAATAAAATATTGATCAAATTTATAATTCACAAATCAGGTGGATTAATAAACCTTGAATCTATAAATATGATATGTTAATCCCAGCTCTAATAGTTTCGCACCGTTAGTGCCTTTCAGGAGCTAAACTTGAAACTCATTGCCTACTGTAGCTGTAAATAGGTTAGCGCCTGGCGAGAGGGTCTCCCCGCGGTCCAGTGCCTTACACCTTGTATTATCATGCAGGATATGCAAGTTTGAGTCAGAAGGTTAGGTTTTTTCGTTTCAGGGCCTATTGTAAAAGTGCCCTCAACATGGACATTTAGGAAGGGGTTCAACATGCAGATAGCCTGGTGCTAATGATCTAGATGTCAACACTTTCAGGACTGTGATGGCTTCAAAAAAAAGTTTCCATCAGGCCCAAGTCTTCCTTTTGTACAGTTATTTCGACAAACATATAAAAACAAAAAAAAAAAAAAAATAATAAGTGAAGAAACTTTTTGAATGATGTACTTTAAGTAAGTAGTGGATTAATTGCAATTTAGTTAAGTGTCCAATACGCCACGACAGCAGGCCCGCAGAAGGAATTGATCTGGTGAATTCAGTATCATAGGATAACAGACCTACAAATCTAACAGGGAATAACATAATGAGGTCCCAAACCAAATACAAAGGGTGTAGGAAAAGGCCCAGAATAGTGGGGATAGAAAGAAAGCCAAGCTATCTGATGACTCATAAGCCATGACGCCGGGGCCGCAGAACACATCTCTCTGACGCATATGTCACGACGCTGGGCCCTACGTGTTAATGCACCATAAAAAAAAAAAAACTCCTGATGAGGCACTGAAGGGCCGAAACCAGTAGACCTGGGATTAATAGACTATATTTATTAATTCACATGTTTCTTTAGTTGAACTTCCGCATTATAACTGAAAAAGTGGATTTAATATGGACACTTTTCCAATAGTTAAATATAAATTAAATAAATAAAAATGTATTAATTTGGTTAAAACTTTTAAAATTGACATTGCAACATTTTTAAGTGCTAAAATAACTTTAATAATTAAGAATTTGTTTTGTGATTTTGTAATTAATTCGGAATAATCTATTTTTATTTGAATTTCCTCTCGATTGTCGTACAAGCGGGAATAAATTATAACTTAATAAAAAGTGGTTCCATGGACAGAGCTAAGTCCATTAAAGAAGCAACATATATTTAGGATTTCAGCAAGGAGGTGCCTGCAAGTCAAGTCCTTCACTACCAGGACAATACCACTCCTGACGAAACGGTAAGGGGCATGCTATTCCCCAAGATTAAGCTTTCTCACAAGCAGTTGTCTTCGTTCTTCAAGCCTTTCCTTTCATCCTCTTCTATGGATGAATAAATAAAGTTGTCCAGATCAAAGATATACATCTGCCTCCAGTATATATTTTGTTAGGTTGATTCCCAACTGTCTTAAAAGAGTTGTTTTCACATTTTTATTATATGATACTTAGTACCAGGTACTAGCAAGGGTCAAGAAATGTGGCAGGTCTCATACTTTCGTACCATTTTATTCAAACTACATTTTTTTATTTCATCTCTTCGGGGTGGGGTTTTCCTAGTCATGTTATTTATATTACGTATAGCATTTCAAAATCAAATTCAACCTTTTCAGATCTAATAGGACACGAAAATACTGGTGGTCCAAATTAGTGAGTTTGTATATACATGGTGATTCAGGTCTAAGTAGCCAAACTCTAGGAGGTGATTCCAGACATAATTTCCTGCAAAAAAGTTCATTTGAAGTATGGTCCGATTCTGAAGAAAAAAGAAGTTATGTCCAATTTTCTGTTTTTTTAACATAGACATATTTTTTATTGAATAAATAAATTTTGCCATCAAAAATAGACAAAATATGCTTTTAGAAAACAGTGACTTGATTCACTAAACCCATTGATAAAAGATAATTTCTGGACACCCAATAACACACTTCTGTTTTACTCAATGAATCACAGGTTTCTCACGAATTTTTTCCTCTGCCCCCTAAAGCACAGATTTAATACTTAGTAAGTTTATAAGTTATCCTGTAAGTTGTTAATCTGTAGTCCGTTAGGGGGCTGAGGAAAAAATTCGTGAGAAACCTGTGATGACCCTGTATATATTTCTCTCTTCACTCCGCAGCTGCTCCAAAAATAGTTCGATTTATTTGAACTTAGGTACAAAAATCTTTTCTCTGATTTGAACGGTCAAGTTTGTTTACCAGCAGAATCTTTCGACTGGAACATGGTTTTCAGGACTACAAAGTTTAATGAAACCGATGGAACAAGTTGTAAATATTCATTTAATCTGCCATTATTTTCTCCATTAATAATGCTGGAGGTGGAAACTACACAATCAGAGCTTTTAGTATGATTAAAAATAATTCCTTCCAGTAGACTTTCTTTATAAAACCAGAGCTACTTTCTGTATGTCAGACTCATGTATCACTGTCAGTGGAGTATGAAGTTCTTCTTTGGACGCTTTAAATTGGTTGAACTGCATTTCTGAATGGAGCTCTGTTCTAATAGACAAAAGATAAGGAAGGAATGTTTTTTTTTTATCTACATAAAAGCACTGACAATTACTTCATCTGAATAGGCGGATGTTCATCTTGATCTTGGTAGCTTATTAGTATTGTATATGAAAAATGACTTTATGGACAGCAAATGGAATAAATAAGTTTTCATGTTGTAGTTCACCATTTAAAGTTCATTTCTTTTACGCAAATTAAAAATTATTGTTGGATTTTCTCAAGAAAATAATTTTGTTCCTTTCTTAGAGTTAAAGTACAGCTTGCTTAACAGAACTGCTCATTATCACTAAATATTTTTAAAGACATTTTCTAAAAAGAGAATCATTCACAGTCCTGATCACAAAGAAAATATTTTTTTTTTCATCAATTATTTATTTTACTTTCTTTTGGCCCCCCTATTTGTAGAAATATCACTGCCCTATATAAGAACATCCAACTAACATTAAGTTATTATTGAATGTTTATCCCTGCTTTTTTATGTTCGTCAAAACAACTATGTAGTTTATAGTTTATCCATTATAATATTGCATTTTATGGTTATATTTGATTACATTACGCTTCAAGCATGTTTGATCAAATTCTTGTAGACTTGTAGTTCTTTCTTTTATTTGAAAATTAGCAAATGTACTAATTGCTAAAAACGGGAACATAGTGTTGATTCCTTAATTTGCTGAAACGGTGACAGAAATCTTAACATGCACTTCAAATGATCCTGTCAATTTTTAAACACGTAAATTTCAGTTACATCTTACCATGTAAATTAAATTCATTTCAACCTTACCTTCACTTAAAACAATAATTTGTAGTTTTGAGTGAATTATTCTTTAATTAAAGTTGTAACCTGTAAAGTATTGAGAATTTTTAAGCGCAGATTACGAAGATGTTATAAGGGGGCTTGTATTCGTATAAGAGGGCTTTTCAAAAGAAAAGCCACCACCCATAGTGGGAATCGAACCCACGACCTTAGGTACGCAGTGCTGTGTTCACGCCTTAAAACTCCCGGCTACCGGGTCTCCACTTATTCAATAATAATAAGTAACTTATTTTTTAATATTACGTAAATTTTGTCCCTACATAGAAAGGCTATGAAGGAGACTGTTGCTCTTTACACAGGCCATGCAAAGATGAACAAACATCTACATAAAATGGGCCTGGTTACAACCTCCCTATGCAGGATAGAGGAGGAAACACCTGTACATATAATTTGTGATTGTACGGTACTCGTAAGAAGGCGCTTTATGTACATTGGATGTGCGAATTAATGGACCCGAGGAGAGATTCTGAGCTTACACCTCAGAAGTACGCAGGGTTTGTCAAGGATAAGTGACCCAGTAGGTTATCAGGGGCTCAATAGATATTTTAGGCCGAGTTGCTTTCCCCTTAGGGGGCCTGATTCTATCTATCTAATCCCTGGCGGTTATATAATATTTAAATAAATTTTGGTATAAGCAAATAAAAAAAAAATAAAAAAAAAAAAAAAAAAAAAAGGTTAGTGTTTTAATAAAAACTGAAATTTGTTTTTAATAATCTGTTTTTTAAATGGCCAAGTTTTTCAATAAATAATTTTAAACTTTCCTCATTTCTCATTAAAATAAATAATTAAAACATAAATTTCTTAGTTTCATCACAGAAATTTGATAAGGGATTTTCAGATGAGTATCTTTATTTTACAATGAAAAAGCTTTCAGTTTTTTAATATAAGGAGTTTAATTTAAAATAATATATTTTATGTTGGCTATAAAATTATCAATCGAGTTGGAATACAATTCATGCCCCACACTTATAAAAAATCATAAGATTTTGTGTAAAATAAAAAAATCTGAATGTATTCACCTGCATGCATGTTTTAAGAATATGAGAATGTTGCAATGTATTGGATTAAGTCTATTAAACACTTTCTACTGTACATTCTGCTTCCCAAAGTAAGGTTGTCCAGACATGATATTGCATGAAAATCATAATCAGTTCCTGTATTATTCAGATAAACCAGCATAAATATTAATTATTAAAGCATGTCATATTTTTTTTACGATATTTCTGTCACGAGTTCTTCCGCGTTTAAAGTTAATTGCATTTTTTGACATGTTTGTAAGAGTGTACTGTGAGTTTATATGAACATAATGGAATGTATAATTTTAAATATTTGTATACAGAGGCGAAAACAAAAAATTATGAATCTCTCATTGTATTTAATGAGTTCCTAGGTTAACTAGTCAATTCTTTATTAAAACACTGTACAATTCACAGGATGGTTTAGGTATCTGTCAATAACTTAATTTTCATATTTATTTCAAATATAAAAATAATAAATATGTTTAGTGGAAAGAAAGTGGATTAGATTATTATTTGATAGTAAGTCATGTCTCATACCAAAAAAAGATCTGGTATTTAACTCTTTAACGGAGTCCGCAGAATTTGGGTATTGATATTCATTGGTGGATTTATTTTTTTTAAAACTTCTAATCCTATGCCATATTCTTGTAAAACTAAACCGAATACCTATCTTAATTTGAATAGATTAGTTCTTATTGAAATTGCAATATAAATTGATTTTACTGAAAAAAGTTATATTTTATAGTATGTCTCTACTATGTGTCTAAATTTTTAACGAGTATTTTAATTACGTTTTTTAATTACGTAAAGTATTTGGAATCAGTTGACCAAAATAACAAAATAGTCTTGAATATAACTGCGCTTAACAAATCAAATACTGAATTGAAACAAAAAATTTATTTTGCGTGTGTTGATACCTTAAAGAGTTGATATTTTTTATCAGATAGGTTTCCCTTTCATATTTGCATTTTTTGTTTACAAAACAATATTGTATGTAAACAAAGTCTCCCCTTTTTGGAGTTTATTGTCTAATTAACACCCTTGCTTATCTCGTGTAAACAAAGCTTATCACATTATGTTAAGAGTCTCTTTAGGTTTTTTTTTAGATAAAAGTTAATGAATTGCCGGAAAGATTAGTTATAAAGGATAAGATATAAATCTTCTTTTATTTGTTATTAATTATTTACAAATCTTATAATACCTTTGTCCTGGTAACCAGGTCATGATACATTTTACTATTTCATAAATAAAATTTTTACTGAGACAGAACTTCATTAAGAACTCAATTAAAAGTAAAACTGCTTCTTTTAATGTGTATTAGACCAAACATATTTTTGTCAATAGATTTTAATTAATCAAGCCCAAGTATGTTAGGGTAATTATTCGCATTTAGTCTGTGTATTTGATGTCCAAAACATTTATTTGTAACTAAATTACAGCAATATTGAATTATGTATGTTTTTATGGTTATTTTTCAGTTAATTATTTTGTGCCTATAAATGAATAGTATCGTTTTGTTTTTTTGCTTTCATGGAGGGCTCGTCTATTGTGGGAGTTTCTTTCCTTACTTCATGTTTGATCCATTGTTTACTACATGTATTTTATAAATAATATTTTATTTTAATATGAGTAATTAAAATAAACACAATATAAAGTAATATAGTATTCTAAATTATTAAATAGTATAGTAAATGATCAATTGTATTTCATTTGCTATGATTGAGAACACATTTTAATAAACTAAATTTTAATATTCATTCCATAGGTACACCACGTTGGTGATTTTCGAAACCAGTATTCAGATGAGCATTTGGAAGAACACCAGCCGTTCCCAACACTCCAACAAGCACTTGAAATTCTGGATCCAAGTGTAGGGTTTAATGTAGAAATCAAATGGACAATGCAGCTTAAGGTAATATTTTGATTTTAAAAACCATTGGAGGTTTAAAAAATGTTTTAAAATCGTTGATATAAATTTTCCTAAATTTGCTATTGTTGCCTGTTGATAAATTTTAAAAACAAGGGACTCGGGTCACTATATTTTGTTATAAAAATATTTTTACTTGAATTGAACAGTTATTTTGTATTATATATACAGGGGGTTCCAAATAAGACGGCTCAAGCTAATTTTGCAACCGGTTGGTCTGAGAAAAAATGTCAGAGGCAAAAGTTGTATGGCTTGACCTAAGCTTTCTAAATATGTCGATTATTTAACATATTGACCGCGCATGTGCGCTCGGCGCTAGATGAAATGTTGGGATTTGCAGATGATCCCTATTGTTATGCACATCATTTTAAAGGGAATTATAAAACAAACCCTTTGCTTCAAACCGGACTTCGATATCTTTAAAATCAAATGAGTTTCGTGTGATTCAAATTTTATTGTATTAGATTAAAACGATTTTTTGGAAGCACTTACAGAGGTCGGTTATGAATGTGATACATGACTTTGAGGTATTTTTTCCTCACCTTTCTGAAAAAAATGTGGCCGATCCTCTAAAATTATCAGTGATTCAGCGCATGCGCATAACTCCTTTGCCTTCCTATTGGAGAATTCCGATGACCAATAGCATTGGTTCTTGCTGGGAGTAAAGTAACCTTCAACAGTGAATAAGCTTTTGTTTATGAAAAAGCTCTGCTTATGTTAGTGAGAAAAGTGAGTCTTTTACAATTAGTTCGGGATGTTCCTGACAAAGAAAAAGAGATTGGTTTCTTACTCGGAAAAATTAACGGAATCCTATTAATTTTAGCGAGTTGGTTAGACTAGAGTCGCTAAAATTAATATAATTCTATTAATTGCGAGTTGGATTGACTAGGGTTTTGATATTTTCTTGAGCGAGCGGGAGCGGAGCGTAGCATAGCGAGCGGAAACGCATAGCATGGAATGCCTAATAAATGTAAAATATCCAAAAGAGAGAGAGAGAGAGAGAGTGATAAAAGGAATAAAATATGTGTTTTTACAAATATCATTGTTTATGTTATCCTTCATAACCTGCAAAACAGCCAACTTTAATGCTTAATAACTTATTTCATAGTTGAGAGAATTGATTTTGAACATATTAACCTTTTTATTAATAAATATTGCTTGCCATTATCTAATATGAATTATAACCGTAGATAACGAGTCAAGAAGTAGTAGATAACCAGCAAAGAACCTATAACCTAATCAGTAAGCTTATCAGCGAGTACGAGTAACTGTTATAAATCACTACTGCTACTTCAAAAGTAACTGGATGTGGTCTTCGCAAAAAGACCCATAAATTAAATATGTAGGGTTATTTATTTATTTAAATTGGGAATTATGAATAGAGAAGAATCTCCGGTATTTCAGGATTCAATTCAAACAGAAGACGAAATAAATGACGCGAACTTTTCCCAGGAAAATGAAGTGTTAGCGAGTAGCGTAATTCTACCGGTTGCCCCTAGCAAAGAGACGCTATCTCGGGAAATAGAAAATGGCGGACATTCCCAAGTTATGGAAGAGATAATGAAATTACTATAAGATCAACAAAAGTTTTATTTCGACAGTCTAAATAAAAGATTCGACGATACTGATAAAAAACTCACCGATTTAAATGCTTCAATACCAAGTAAAATAATTTATGACAATGAGGAAATAAATAATAATATTGATTATATAAATAAAGATAATAAAATTGAAGAAGAAATATTAAGTAAATTAATTTATGAGGAGGAAGTAAATAATAATATTGATTATATAAATAAAGATAATAAAATTGAAGAAGAAATATTAAGTAAATTAATTTATGAGAATGAGGAAGTAAATAATATTGATTATATAAAGAAAGATAATGAAACTATAGAAGAAATATCAAGTAAAATAATTTATGTGAATGAGGAAGGAAATAATAATATTGATTATATAAATAAAGATAATAAAATTGAAGAAGAAATATTGAGTGAATTAATTGATGCAAACGAAGTAATAAATGAAATAATTGATAGTAAAATAACTAATGATAATTTTCAAAATACAATAAGTACAGAAGTTACAGAAAAGGGTTTGAAACATAATAACAGTGAAGAAATGACTGATGAATATAAGAAAAGTAAAGAAATAGTTGGCTGTGGGAAGAATAGAAAGGATGAAGTGCTGAATATGGATGAAAATTTAAACGATAACAGTAATAATGGGAAAATGTTTGTGAACTGTGGAAATGGAGTAGAGAAGATTTCAAAACCAGAGAGACCCCCAAGAAAAAGAATGAAGTAGAAATCTAGTGAAAAATCAACAGAGTCCTAAATAATATTAACGACCAAGATAAAATCCAAGGCAATCATAAAGAATTAACATTTATTTTAAATTTATTAAAAATAATTTGATAATAAAAATAAATATAATTTAACATTAAACAATCTATCTAAATTTTTATAAATATAATTTAAATGATTAAGTAAATACATTTTAGAGTATGTAAGACAACCTTTCTAAATTTTTATTATACATTTTTTCAATATTTCTTTTTAAATACAAGACAAAAATAATTTTTTTTTATATATTTTTTTTTAAACATGAGTGCAATATGTTGTGATATCCCAACTATCATTAAGAATTATCTTATTACTTCTTAGTAATATAAAATGATAACTTAACAAAAATTTCCTTAATCTAAATCAAGAAGGCATCTTCACTCGGGAGATCGTCAGTTATTTTTTCTCAGACAGTCAGTTTTGCTACGTATTCTCTGGCCAGCAGGTTGAAGTTTTGGCGTTTTGAAGGACTTTAAAAGAAAATAAATCAAGAAGAGTTTATTTGGTTATCAGGTAATTTATGTTATACAGTATACCTTTTATATTATTTTGAGGTAATAAGATTAATATAGCTAGACGTGTTTTATATTTCAAGCTAACTAATTTGTATAAGAACCCAACACGACCCGTGTAAATAATAAAATTAAATTTCAATTCATTATACGTCGATATATAAAAAAATTAAATTATTTAAAATTAATAAATTTTTATTTTTATAACAATATATATATATATATATATATATATATATATATATATATATATATATATATATATATATATATATTAATATAATATTTCATTTTATATATTAATTAAACAAATTCTTTTGTAACTATGAAAAATTTAATTTTTGAATCCAATTATTTAATACTGGATATGGTGCTTCTCTCAGATTATTTAATATTTTTTATAAATTCACCTTTTTTTATCTTACAATTTGTAGATAGTTTACATTAAACTATATGCAATAAATTATTTAAATCCCATTGATTTGGTAAATAAATATCCTAATATTTAGTCAGATTACATAATTCTCAATGTTTGGAATCAGATTAGTGACAGATGCAAAGGTAGGATTAGGTTTACTTAATACTTTCCAATCCCATGGGAAAATATGGATCTTGATATTATTTCCCGCTCTTGGACAAATATTAGTCTATTTAACACTTCCCAAGGCACAAGCTTACTAGGAAATGGAATTATCTTTCTTCGATCTAGAAATAGTCAGTGGGGCAGGCCAGTAACTGGTTAAAAATTGTACTAGGTCAACTGATTGATCAATAATTATTTTCATTGATCGTATTGATTTTTATAATGCTGAAGTGTGGTCTCGTTAATTGAACTATGAATTAAGGTCCTAAGGGCTGAAAAGTATATCTCTTTCTGCCTGTGATTGTGATGTTACCACAATCGAAGAAAGAAAACACTTATTTAGATAAATGTTTGCTTTCTTAAATAACATGTTGAAATATGAATGAGAATCTGTTGTTGAGTCTATTTTCTTTTGTACATTGCCATGAAAAAGAAAAAATAGCAGTGGATCTAATTTCCAACCTTATCATTCATTCTCCTCTCTACTCCCCCACCCATGTTGATTATAAATTACATTTTCTCTTATGTTTTATATTAGTGGTTATTTGCCAAAAGTTGATATGTCAAATTTGACAATTTTCTACTTTACTGACCATGGTATGTCTTTAGAGTTGTATTTTTATAGTTTTCTATGCCAAAATTTGATATATCTAAAGAAAAAGTTTAGTGGGAAAAATGAACTGCCAAACGTGATATAATAAAAAGTTTCTCAACTCTAAAAACATATCGCACTAGTATTTCTAAATAGACACAACTAAAAAAAAAACTCAACTGAAAATGTGACAATCTGCCTTTTTAGGGGGACTAGCATTAACCTTCCAGTTGTGGCACCCCTTTTTGGGACATCCATAGCGGCGCTACACCTCACAGGTGTAAACCCTATTTCACGTGGAAAAATGTGCCTCAGCATCGTAATTACATTGCTATTTGAGAGAAATAGTAGAAAACTGAAAACTTGATAACAAAACAACACTTTTTTTGCAGGGACATAAGAAACCATCGTTTTTGATTAAATAAAATCATATCATGTTCGATATGAAATAAAATATTAATATAAAATATGAAATTGATTATTCAATCTATGTGTAGGAGTTTTTACGTCTGAACCACTTAAAAACACTCTGCTGTTATTGGTATAAGTGCCAAATTTCTGATTCTTTAAAAAGAAAGGATCATTTTTCATGACAGTACTATTACTAGGTACTGTTAGTGGAATCATACTACTCTTTATGTTAAAATATTCATCATTTGTTATATACCAGGTTATCCTATGGATATGAAACATGTCTAATTATATAAAACAAGAATATAAATTATGAAATATGCCAATAAAATATAAAATATGAATATAAAAATCGTGAATATGAAATTTTGTTTAGACCCTTCTGCTCAAATTCAGGAACATAAATATGTTTTAGGTTCACCTGACAAACCTATGTAATGTACTGTACTCTATAACATACAGTCTTCTTTTTCGTACATGTCCATCGCGGATTTTTTGTGACACTTTTTTGTAACGCTTTTTTTCAGTTTAGTCATCGCTAAAGCATATTTATGTTAATAACAGCATCCTGTGAGCCTGTGTTGCTTAAACGTATATACAAGGCCATCTTAAATCTTATCCTACATAATATTCATGTAAAAATGGATAGAAAATCACACGAATAGTGGCGCTGTACCTAGCAATTGAAGACAAATTTTTACTCCTCTCATTTATTCTACGATCGAATAAACTCACCCACATACTCATAGATGATAGTATAATAAGATAGAGAACGAAAGGTGTAAATATCTCATATCTGTAAAACTTACGTGGTTTGTGGCGCAACACCTGAGAGGTGACGGGACCACTGGCAATGATGAGCTCACAAAAAGGTGTCAATGCGACTGGCCGGTGGAAAAACGAAAATCTGGAAGATACTAAAGCGGAGAGCCCGCCAAAACACGGCTGCCAACCGTGATCCAAAAAATAAAAAATTATGCACCTCTCAGGTGCGCACCACTAACGGAGGGTTAAGACAGGAAGAGTGACACAAGTTCCCTCTGGTGTACGACCTCTGAAGCTAAGTACATACAGTGTTGATGGTTGATAAAGAGATATTTACCAATGTATTTCATAGTCATAACTGAAAAACACCAATTTTTGAGTTGTGTCACTTTATAAATACTAGTGCGATATCATGATCGGTAAAGTAGAAAATTGTCAAGTTACAAAAATTAAATTTATATCAACATTTGGCAAATAACCACTGGAATATTTTATAATTGTTTTATTTGTGATTTCATTATTCTTTTCAGGATGGAACCTATGAGCTGTATCATCCTTTTGACTTAAACTTGTACTTAGATACTGTACTGGAAGTTGTTTTGAATCATGCAAGATCAAGGAATATTATATTCTCCTGTTTTCATCCAGACATTTGTTCGATGTAAGTTCAAACAAACATTGTTCGATACAATAACTTAGTTTTATGAATGATCAATTGGTGAAGCAATTTTTTTTGTTTTAATATTTAAATTACATTTTGTAGGATTCGCCTAAAACAGAACCGTTATCCAGTTATGTTTCTTACTCAAGGTATAACAGACAAATATCCAGCTTATCATGATCCGAGATGTCAAAACGTACCCATGGCTATCCATTTTGCTGTTAACATGGATATTTTAGTAAGTAACAAACTCAAGCATTTGATCTTTAATTGCTCCCAACAAAATGTATTTTAAAGGGTTCCATGAATGCAAGATCGACCAGTTTCACAATATTTGAATTAATATTAAAGGCTCTTCATGGACATAGCCATATCCTCTGTGCACCAAGGGCAGCTTACTGTCTTTATAGCCCACTTTGCTCTAATTTAATATCTTTGGTGCTTTGATGATGATGCAATGTCTTTGGGAGATATTTAATTAAATAAAGGAAATATTATAGAGAGGTTGACCTTTTATTTGTGTGATACTTTTAAGTGAACCCCACCAGACATGTGAAATTAACTAAAATAAACAATTCTGAAAAATTCCATTAAATATATTTTATTAATTTTTTATATCACATCAGACTTTCTTATGTTTTATTATTTAGTTGTTTTTTTTTTTTGTTTTTTTTTTTTTGTTTTTTTTTTTTGTCTGGTTCACATTTTTTCGTAAATTCTTCAACGCTATCTTTTAATTTGGCAATTATATTTTTCTGGATTTTGGCTCAATTCTTTGACTTTACTCTTAACTTTATTATTGACATGTAGAAATGACTGAAAGGATGAAGGATATCTATTTGTGATATTGCCTTGGGGACATCGTCGCAGTGTGAAGTGTTAAAGATCAAAATCTAAATCTAAATTTTAAACAAGAAAGTATTTTATCGTAAAGTATGTGTTCGACTTGCTTGATTTTCTACAAATAACATTAACTATACTACGATGATGATATATTTAAAAAAAAAAAAAAAAAAAAAAAAAAAAAACTGTAAGTGACCAGTTATATTAGTTAATATAAATTCAAAAGTCGTTCATTAGTTAAAAAAAAAAAAAAAAAATCAAGTAAATTAAAAAAAAGATTGATAAAAGACTGAAGAAGGACTTGAGGCTGAGAAAACATTTGTTATTTTAACTTGTTCAACACTGCTTACAATGAAATTAATCTCCGCAGAAAGCTGAGAAAGAATGGCTAAAATATTCTGAATGTAATAAATGTCTTCTTCACTAAATCTTTTTCCTAACTTTGAATTTTTATTTGCTGTAATTCTAATCGATTTTTTAATTTTATTTTTAAAGAAAAAAATGAGCTAAGCGCATCGTTAAATTTTGTGGGTTCTTAAACGTTCATCATTAAATTGATTAGCTTAATTTACATAGAAATTTCTTATGTTCCTTCTATAAGACAAGTATATAATATATGATTTTAATAATAGCTACTTGTCATATATTCAATAATTGTAACTGTTTAAATAACTTAGAATAGGATAAAAAACTGTAGGATAATGTTTATTTTTTATTGTATTTTTTTTTGTTATGGTTCATTCACTACCATATAACCTTTATTGTTGATTTTTGTAGGTTATTTTATGTGTTACAAAGCTGGAGGAGGAGGGGAAATCAGAGCTCAGAATCATTCAATCATTCAAATCTTAATGGGACTTTACAATGATTGTGGGGGGGGGGGGCAAACTCTATGTAAAAGATATATAGCTATGACAAAAACAAATCCCCCTCATTTTTTCTCATGTACTCAAAGTTGTTAGATGATGGGTAGATTATTTATGTTCGTAAATTAAATCTATATTATAGCGGTAATAGTCAATAAGAAGATAAGGAAGACATACGGATTAAAAAGGAAGTTAAATTGAACACTAATTTCTAATTATTCGCCACTTTATGGTCAAGAATCGGAGATAGAATACAATTCCGTCCTCCAATTAATGGAAAGGGAAAGAAAAAGAAGGGGTAGAAAATGACCTAGTAGATAAGGTTTATACACGTTACTTTTCCTCAGGGAATCAATGTTCACTCAGAGGAGCTCCTCAGGGATTCTTCTCAGATAGATCTCGTCAAACGCGCTGGCCTCGTCCTCTTCTGCTGGGGCGATGATAACAATGATACTGAAACTATTAAACATCTGAAAGACCTGGGAATTCATGCTGTCATATATGATAAGTATGTTCCTTATTCTAGTGTAAGGTAGTATTTTTCTTTACTTCAAACCAAACCAACATACATGTAGTGTTATTTTTATTTATTTCTTGTAATCACAAGTGGGAATTGAGCTTTAGGCTTTGAAAATATTTTTTTAACAGTTCTTGAAGTGAAATTCCTTTATAGGTTTATAGGGATCTTAAAAGTTCCTTATTGATTACTTGTTATAAAATTCAAATTAATTTATCTACGTTTGGTTCTGTTTTATTTTTTTATTATTATTAGTCATAGAGCTAAGAGCTAAGATTTTTTAAATAAATTTATTATAAATTATTTATTTATTTAAATTTTAACGTCCATTATTATTAACTAAGAATTTTAGGACGAGTTATCTATAGTTTACCAAATTTTTCTAACCAGGATAGGGCTGATGCCTTTTCTTTTTTCTAAAGAAAAGCCACCACCCCATAGTGGGAATTGAACCCACTATGGGGTGGTTACGGTGTTTCCTCCTTCCCTCCATAGAGAGTAAACTCATGAAGGAAGTGCCGAATAGAAAATTTCATGTTTCATAGATCATTTGGAGAAATCGGTGCTTAAAATCCGGAAATGTCAGTTTTGTTCTTTTCAACAGGTTTTGTCTCTGTTTGCCCCAGTTTTAACTGCTTGTTTTTTTTTTGTTTTTTTAATTGAATTTAATAGTAAAATTTGTATTTTAGTAAAACAAGGTAAGTAAATGAGAAGCATTTCTAATACTGTTTTCCTAGAGCGAAATTTGAGAAGAAAGAATGAGTAATTTTCGCTTAAGGTACTGCCAGTTTCCTGTTATTTGTGGGGCCTACCATCTTGCTTTTCTTTTACATTTTCTTGGAGTATGTGTTTAAATTTTTTATGAAAGATCAATAAAAAATATTTACAGCCCTGAGAGAGAAAGATGGAAACACGCTAAGATTAAGCATTTTGCAAGTCAGACTTATATTACATTTATGCATCAGTTAGTTTGAGCGAATTCTTCATCAATGTGGTGCGAACTACACAAATTTCTTAGGAATGTGCTTAGTAATAGAGCTCCTGTGTGATGGACTTTTTTATTATTAGAATTTGGTAAATTAACTTGAATAAAAAAAGTTGTTTAGATCTCATTTTAATTAGTAAAAATTAAAAATATATATTGTATCTCACGGTTTTAATTAATACCCAAAGATTTTATTAATGACGTTATTGTAGATTTCATTATGTGAAAGCAAAGAAAATTTCTCTAAATTCGTTTGGTCTGTATTATTTAATAAATTTTTTTTTCTTTGAGGGAAGAAATTTATTTCAATTTTAGTCAATGACTTTATGTAATAATTTAAGTTTTTATTATAACAGTTAATTAGTGAATTAAGAGCTTCTGTGAATTCAATTCCTTTTATTATATTTTTAAAATTAATGGAGCTCTTCTGATGCTTTTAAATTAAAGCATTTAATACGAATATTTATTTTATTAACCACAGGAGTTGTGCGGGTCACACGGAATTCATATTGCCCTAGATGCACCCTGAACGCAGAGTCCCTTTTCTCCTGGCTTTAAGATTTATTTTGTTGTTTTTCTGTGATATTTATCTCCATCTCCCTACTGTTCCAATTTACTTTCTGAGTTTTTACTCGAGAAACGCCCTTGCAAAAATATAAAATAAGTCAGCATGAGATTATCAAATGACGCAAGATTCTTTCTCTTATAATACCCATTTTATGAATATAGATGATGACACTGTAAGCAAGTTTTATTATTTGTTCAGGATACATGTTAATGGGAAACGTGGAAAACAAGGCAAAAATGAATAGTCGAAGAACAATATTATATATCAAGCACCTTGGAAATGTTGAAATGCTCTCAAAGCTATGAGAAATGATGGTGAAATTAATACAAAAAGTTGTCATAGGAATAACAGAACATTTTACTTTAAAAATGTATTTATTTAAATTTTAACGCCCATTATTATTAACTAAGAATTTTGGGACGGGTTATCTACAGGTTACCACCCTTTTCTAACCAGGATAGGGCTGATGCCCTAGCCTGGCTAGAAAAGGGTTAAACTGAAGAATAATATATCGTATAACTTTAAAAATTATTACACAAGTTATTTATGAGTACTAATTACTCAAGTTATATATGAGTACTAGTATGAGTTTTAATTACTTCAAAAAATTTTAAACTATTTCTCTCCTTGGACAGTTTATTTTTTATATATTTACCCCCACAATATAAGAATTTCAATAGTATATGCACTTCCTGAACATTAATTTGTTTTTATATTTCTTCTATTTGCTGAATTTTAGCAAATTCTGTGGATTTATTGGAAGCCGATATAAATTTTGTTTGGCTTAATGAAAAACATTTACCATGAAATAAGTTTTGTCAATATTTTTTCAAAAATTGTATATTACTGTTGAGTATGAAAAGAAAGGATTAGTCTCTACTAATCAGCAAAATTAACCCTTCAGTAGGAGGCTCACCTGATACCGAAAATTGAAATTTAGACCACATTTTTTGTCCTCTCTGTATATTCCATCTGGATTAGAAAGGAAAAGTTCTTTGATTAGTAAAATAACTTTCTCTTTATTTTGGGTTTTATCTTATGCACAGAAGATAAATGCTGACCTAACATCCTTTGTTTTCTAGTGAAGAAATTCCCTTTATTTATTTATTTAAATTTTAACGTCCATTTATTATTAACTACGAATTTTAGGCCGGGTTATCTATAGGTTACCACACTTTTCTAGCCAGGATAGGGGTGATGCCTTTTCTTTTTTCGAAGAAAAGCCACCGCCCCTAGTGGGAATCGAACCCACGACCTTTGGCGCGGAGTGTTAAGAGCTCACGCCTTAACTCTCACGGCTACCGGTCTCCAATTCCCTTTATAATATCTAATACTTTTTTATTAAATTAATTTGTTTTTTATTACATTATGTTAATATTTTTGTAATTTCCAAAGAAGATGCACTCCTGCAGCACAAATTTTCTCTGCTTTATTTAATTTATTTTAATTGTCGTCACTGGGTTTTTAATTTTCCTGATCCTTGGCCTTTCTCTCCAGGTGCCTGAGTGCACAATATTTCGTTGGTATTCCTCCTTGGTTTCTTCAGAAACCCCTGAAGACGATAAGGTAGAAACCAGTCATAATATTGATTTGCAATCAGGAAGAATGTTTTGCTTAATGTTTTATGCACTGAAAATGATAAAAATCTTTCTATTATATATATATATATATATATATATATATATATATATATATATATATATATATATATATATAAAACAACAGATTATGCTACATATATGGTAATTGAGTGAACTAGAAACCACTTTGAGGTGCATTGTTCCGTATTTCTTTTGGGACTACAGTAAAACCTCGTTAACCCGAACCAGTTTTGAAAACGAAATTGTTTTATATTCGTCTGTGGCAGAAGGTCAATTTTATAAAAACACACTTTCTTTCTTCTGTACTCTTTTATTAGGCTCTACATGTTTCACGTCGCTGTGACGCCTCTTCAGGAGCACTTAATCTAAATAAAATAAAATATGGTTACAGCCTATCCATTAGAGAACCTTCCGCAGGTAGGGCCACGTCTGGACTGATAAGATCAATCATGTCTACTGGGTATCAGCTGTTTAAAATCGATAGTTTTAGGGTAAATGTCGATTTTCCAAAAGAAGTTTTTGTCATTTTATAAAATTTTTTAAGTCGTCTTGTTTATTAAATTAAAAAATATTTTATCCAGGTATTTAATATCTGTTTTTTTGTTGACAGCCTTTTTCCTATTTTTAATTATGTGAATGTTTTCCTTAATTTTTCTTTTTATGGGTTTTTTTTCTTTATCTAATATCTTTACCGTGTCAAAATTAAATGTGTGGCTATATTGTATCGCATGATCCACCAATGCAGTCTTGTTGTCTTTCTCGTCAAGGTTTTTGGCATGTTGTTTGATTCTCTTTTTTTTTTAAAGTTGCCCCGATTCTCCTACATACATCTTATCACAAATTGCACAATCAATTTGATATATGTTATATTTGGTTTCCCTTTCTTTTAAATCATCTTTAATTCGGCTGTAGCTTTTTACGATTTTGTCGTGATATATCCAGGAGATTTTTCCTAGGTCATTACATTTTTGTTTTATCTCATTGGCAAATATGGGATTATAACGAAAGGTAATATAATTAACCAGCTCTAAAGTTTTCATATCTTTACTGTCATTATCCAATTTCTGTTTATAAATATGTTCATTGTGGAAGTTTATCTGCTACAACTCTGTTTGTATTTAAAATGTTTGTTTTCCTATCGTCAAAAAAATCATAAATTTTACTTTGTATTAATTTTCTTCTTTTTTCTTGGTTGCCTTTTATGTCGTCTATTGTTTGTGTATCCTGAAGTTTACATTTCAGAGTATGGTGTTGGTGTTGTCTGTTGCAACAGTCAGTTTTGGTTCTGTTAATTTAACTCTTTTGCTCCTATTAGAATTGTCAGTACCTATATGTTCAGGGTCATCCCTTTTCCGTTTACTATCAGAGTCTTCATAAAAATATGTGATAAGGTGTTTTGATAAGGTTTTCCTAGCTCACAGTCAAAGTACAGTATCGTTTTGCTGTATAGTTTGCTCGTTGTCCGCAATTTAGACGAAACGTAAAAACATTGTTGTGACTATTGAAAAAAGTATGGAAGCATTGACAACAACTGACCTAACAATGGATTACACAGACAGAACTAGTTATTTATTTTTTCTATTCCAATAAAATAATTTTGCTCTTTTTTTTTTTTTTTTTTTTTTTTTTTTTTTTTTTTTTTTTTTTTTTTTTTTTTTTTACGGTGCTTTGACAACTAGGCCATTAGTGCCGACATCCATGGGAATTTTCCCAACGAGCTGTCGGATGAGAAAATTCCTGCCGCCGGTTGGAATCGAACCCACCATCTCCCGCTTATGAATCTAAGGCACTAGCCTCTAGACCATGGGAGACCCCCTCTATGGTGTTATGTGTTAACTATTAGTAAATTTAAGTGAAAATGGAAAACTTGTTGTTAACGACTGAAAATTTGTAGAAACATCTGGAATTTTGTTCAGTGTATATTATATAAAAATACAGATCTTTTGATTTGTTTGAAATATAGTCGACTTTTGACAGGACTGGGGATATTTTATATGAGGGAAGAATTCAATTAAATGTTGATTTAATTAGATCGAATTTGATAGAGTAGCTCATTCCTCAGTGTTATATATCACAATCAGAAAATTATTTTTGGTTATTATGTTACCATTGTTGAGCACTGTAGGTTTATACATTCAGTTTTAATTTTTTCTAGGATCGATCAACGGTGTGCAAAGGAGGTTAAAGAAAGTATCTTCAGACTCGAGGCTCGTGAATCAGAGAGAGTGTTGTTTAGGGCTGCTGCTGAGCGGGCTTCAGTAGACGATTATCTTCATTCCCAGCCTGAGAGACAAAACTCAGCTGAGGTATTAAATTCAAATTTTGTATTATTGTTATAAGATTTCTTTTTATACAGGAGAACAAGCCAACAAAATATGTTCAGATTATAATCAAACTTTATTTCTGTAAATATCATTATTACTTTTATTGATTACTGGCTGAACTACTCATAGTTGACTTCTGTAAAAACCAGAATTTTTTTTTTTACATGGATATGTTTTATGTCTGATGGTCAGGGAGAACATTGGTACTCGCTGGCCATCACTAAACATGTTACCCATTAGTAATGACTTTCCTTCTCCTAAAAGTAACACATAATTACAATTGTGGCGCCAAAAATATTCAGAATTTATCTGAGATTAAGTGAAATCCATTATCATTTTGAAACCTCACAGACACGACATGAAAAAAAAAATTGAAACTTTACATGGAGACTTAAGGAACTTGTGGTATAGCAAAAAAAAAAAAACTTTATTGAACACTCAACAAACAACAGACTATGACTGGGTGGGAGGGGATTTTAGCCTGCCCTTGGCGGGATTATAAATGAAATATCAATTTCATTTCTCTAATAAATTGTAAAACGCTAAAATGGACAGTGGCATGGAAGAGTGGGGTGGGATAGGATTCAAAGTAGGTAAGTGACTTGCTGGGACCTATAGACATAGGTTAGTTAGTCGTTTCAAATTACTCAAGCCTTTGTAACTTTGGTTCAACTCAATAATTTCATTTAAAGCCCATGATTTAATTCAAACAAATCTCAAAAACCCTGGCTGAGCCTATATCTGATTATATTTTCTTGGAAATTGGAGTGGGATTTGGTGTTTTTATTCTATGAAATGTGTTGATTCTATGCTATTTACTGACAAAACCTTTATTTTATTCATTTAGATTGGTTCTTGTTCTCTTCAAAGTTCTTCCCTCTCCTATTCTCACACTTCTCCTAGTGGAGTTTCCATTTCGCTTAGCAGTTCTGTTGTTCAGCCATCAAATTAAGAACATATTTTGTTACAACTCATGTTAAATCATCAATATTATCTTACCGTAATGATTGATGGTTTCCTGAAAATGGGTGTCATCAGCTGAACTGAAAGCCCTAAAGGTTGAGGATCTTCTTGAATGACAGCTACTTTTAATTGTGAAAACCGTACATAGCAGCAATTCTTACAACTCAGAACATAATTTTTGTATACTGATTAAAAAATAAAACATTTCCCATTTCACTCAAAATGTTACATTGATCCAGAAAACACTCAAATTGCAATTTCCCAAAAAGTAAATCAGCTATTAAAGAACATCTGCTTACAAAGAAAGCTATGTGTAAAGACTATGCTACCAATTGCTTAACACCAGAATATCTTTTTTTTAATGTAATTCAACATGTTTGGTCATTATCTGAACAGACCTTGTGTACACCACATGTTTGCAGCACTATAGCAATGTTTTAAATCTTTGATAACTAGAAAAAATCAAGATAATTCTGTTCTAGGTGAAAGGAAATTATTTACTTGAGGAAGCAACTAAAAAAGAAAATGTCTCATTTCAATCTCAAGTCTCAGGTTGGTCGAACGATGCTGTTGGTGAATCGGCCTATGATGAAGACTCCTGAGGATAAACTACTTATATGACACTTCTTTAATCCATCTCCCAACTTCACTTTAGTTTATTGATAAAAAATATATAAGTAATCCTTTGAGAGTATCTATTTGTTATCTAATGAATAATGTTTTATGCACTTCATTCACCTTTGCTTTTAAAAAAATTATTACATATGAAATATAGCGCCGAAACAAAAACTTTTTTTTGTGACAAAGGAAAGAGCTTTCAAAGGACAATACTACATTAATTTATTTCTAAAATATAAACCTTACTGTTGTATTCTGGCAGTGTCATATATAATATTGAATTATAAATTCTTATTAAGCTTTGTGATGTTAAATTTGTTGTTTTAGTAAAATTAAATAAAGAGGGAATGCTAAAAAAATGCAAGCAGCTTGTCTAATGCATTCTTCTTTTTGCCATTAATGTATTTTATAAGTAATGTAGATATTTTTTTCTAAGTAGAAATAACTATAAAAATGTTACGAAATCCTGTGGCAAAGAAAAATATATTTAGTTTTAAGTATTTTTTTATAATATCCTTGCATTCATCTGACAAATCTTGAAATGTTTTGAGGGTGGTGTATTGATACACTGTTTAAACTTTTTTTTTTTAATAAAAAAAAAAAAATTGTTCACATTTTAATTATTTTAACTTCTTCTATGGAATACCAGGAATATTTCATTATTAAGAATCCATGTGATATCGAACAGAATAGATTTTAAGGTGTTTTTAAATAAAATATATCACTATCACCTAAAGGGTGAATGTATGATTTTTTCGCTTGTCCTTTAAGTCTCTCAACCAAACAGTTTCAAAGCACATTCACGTGCTACCATTTCTGTACATCCTACTGTTTGCAAGGGGTGTTTAGTAGATAGGAATGAAAAATATTGATTAATATATATTAAGTCAGGAATTAATATACACTGCTGGACAAAATTAAAGGATCGCCTCAATATTTTTAAATTACTGAATTGTGTAGGGTATTTTTGAATGGATTATTTTTACTTAGGGAGTCACACTTAACCCTTTCCTTACTAAAGACTTCTGTAGAAGTCGAAGTTTGCCGTGCCCCTGGAACGAAGGACTTGTACAGCAGTCGAGAGCTGCCGTGCCCCTGGAACGAAGGACTTGTACAGCAGTCGAGAGCTGCCGTGCCCCTGGAATGAAGGACTTGTACAGCAGTCCGACCCTTCTCTCTCGCTTACCAGCTCCCTGCGGCTAACTTTTCCAGGAGTTTGACCTTGGGGCTATTAAGCAAGGATTTAGAGAAGCTTTAGCTATTTCTTTTACCACTGGTAGCCGGAAAAATTAACAATTTGTGTCGAGAGAGAGCTACGGATTATGGATACATGGGTCGGGGTCGTAAAAATTAACATCGCCAGTGTTAGATCCAACTCGATTCCAATCGAAAAGGATGATGTATTTTTCTTGTTTTTAATAAAAAATAGGCTATTTATTTATTTAGCTTCTTTGATTAATACCTATATCATAAAAAAATAATATTTTTGGTACTAAAAAGTATAAATTATAAAAAATATTTTTTGGAGCATCTAATTATATAATTCAACCTAAATATTTAGAGCTAAAAGTAAACGTAAATGAATAATAAAATGCAGTTTTCCTACGATTAGAAATGTTAAGGGAGGAAATTATATGAACGTTCTTACGCACGTCGAGAGGAGGGCGAGAATAGCTTCGTAACTAGGGCCCGGCCAGGCAGAGAGGAGATCGCCGTACTACAGGGTCAGTCAGCCCGCACTACCCGTCGTAAGCTAAGGGTTAATTATAAAAAAGAAAAAAAAAAGGCAAGCCTTGGAGAAAGAGAGCAAGTAGCATACCTTTCTTCATACCTTTTCCCGTCCATTTGGAGATCAGAGATAGAGCCTGGACTCTTCACAGAATAATACATGGCTCCAAACTTCATGATTCCAGTTGAGGTGTTCCCGAGCAAACCTCAAGCACTGAACCCGGTGTTCCCTGGACAGTAGAGGTCCAGTTGCTGGAGACTGGGTGGTCAATCCATACTCGCTGTCATCTTCTCTCGGTTCACTCTGAAATTTGCACATTTCTGAACCTCTGGAGGAGACCACGCAGACTGTTCCCAGTTGATCAGCGATCCTTAAGAGCATGAAGTTGCAAAAATCTGGCACCAAGGAGAGAAGTTGACCTCAGACGACCTCGTCCGGTCTTCCTGGTATGCTCTCCAGTCTGACTATGCCTATTAAGCACCCTGGACACTACGGATTGTGACCGCTGGAGCCATTGTGCAATATCAAAAAATCACAAAAAGACTAGTTATTAAATTCTTAATATATGTATATATATATATATATATATATATATATATATATATATATGTGTGTGTGTTTTGCACCAATAACAACGTATACAGGTCAGGTTAATAAAAAAAAAAAATTTTTTTTTTTTTTTAATGGCTTAAGTATTTGTACTTTACACATCTTTATTACCGCCAATAGTTTCACATGGCATACATTGGACGCTGGACTAAGAACGATAAATTGTGGACCATAATACTTTTTTAAATGTCTCGTGTGATTTTCATTCATGTTGAAAAGCAATTTTGGATGAAAATAAGGAAGGAAGAGAGAGGGAGATGTGCTGTGATATCTTATTCGAATTTGAGCCTCAAATAAGATATAATGACGAGCAATTAAAACAAATGTATAATTACTGCTTGATGCATAAAAGATGTTGGTAAAGAAGAGGGGACTGTAATAAAAATCGAATGGAAAATGTTTGGAATTCCTTTACCTCTCAAACTTGAAGGAACTCCTTCTTTTTAAAAAAAAAAGAAAAAAAAAAAGGTTATGTAATAATTAAATGATCATTTTCTCTGATTTAGGAATTGGTGATCTATGAAACTTCCCTGTCAATAATAAAGCCACCATCCCACACATGAGATAGAACTTTTGCTGACTATATAAAAAAATAAAAAATAAAAAAATATGTTGATTCCCAAAATTTGTTTTATTTCTAAACAAGTACCTTAGACTTTTCAAACTGTGCAACATCCTGTGTGCATACGCTACTTTCTAAGGTTTATATTACAGGGTAAAATACAGGTAGTAATAAGAAAGGTATTTACAAACAATGAACATATATTTTGTAAAATAATTTTTAAATATATGAAATCTTATACAAAAATAATAGTCAGCACAGCCGGCTTTAATTAAAAACAGCCATTAGTTTGTTATTATTCTATTAAACAATATTTCCTTGATAAAATAAACAAATAATAAAACTAGATTTTATATGAATATAAAAATTTAACGAGTAAAAATATAAATTTTTAAAAAAAATCAAGAGATTATTCATTAATAGTACGAATAAAGATACCCATTCAGTCTTAGACAATTAAAAACAAAATTGCAATAAGCAAATTAAAACATTTTGTACTGTTCATTAAAAAACACGATATGGCAGATTATTTAAAGGTATTGAGGATATAAATGTTTCTATATGCATTAAAGAATGTCATCAAAACGAACAAACAAATTACAAAAGTTGTGGCAAGTGATACCTAGATCCTGAACATTCTGCCCCAGTAAAGTTTTCAGTTGGTTCAAGACGTCTTTTTGAATATTAATATTAAAAGAAGTTATAAGACTCAATATGAATTATGTAATTTTGGAGGACCATACTCTGTCGTATGTTACAAATATATAATAATAAAAGTCTAAACTTAATAATATTTACACAAATATAAAAATATATACATAATCTTGAAAAACAAATTCAAATTTTTTAACTTTTTTCTTTCTCAAATAGGAAAAACTAATAGACTTAAAAAAAAGAAAAATAGTTTGTTTAAACAATTCATTAGTGATCACCAGTTTCATCTTCTTCTGGTTCACGCAAATCATAGTATTCTTCTGCGTCAGAGGAGCCACTACCTTCTGATTCTAAATCTGAATCCATATCAGGCCCTAGATTTGTCGCAATATTTTTCAAAATGGATTCCTTTGAATGCAAGTTTTGTTTGTAGTTTTTTAATCTTTCTCCTTAAAAAAAATGTTTCAAATTATAATGACAGAAATATTATTAAATTTATTATCAAGAAATGTTCTGTTAACCCATTCGATGCGACACCCGAGAATACTTGCCGGAGAAAGATGTTCCTCAGAGGTGACGCCCGAGTATTCTCTCTGAGTAGTATCTCTTGATTGCGAGCCCTCTTTAGCCTTGAGCGTGTACAGAGTGCTCTAGCAGGAATGGGGGATAATTGCTAGTTTAACCTTTAACTGGTAAATACAAAATTTGAACGTTGTAAGTAACATGCGTCTGTGAGACGTGTGCACGGTAAAAATGTTCTTAGGGCATTTTTTTAGTGAAACTGTAAATAATAAAGGAGTAGCTTTTTATAATAGCAAATAAAAAACATTTTCATTGCTACATTTAAAAATCACGTCTAAAAACAAGCAGTGGTTTTGGAAGGAAGTAGAAAGAGAAATATAGGGAAGAAAAGTAAGTAAACTTTGTTTTAAATGGTTATTGTAGGTTTGCTGCGTACCTCAAATATAGTAAATAAATTGTTTCAAGTGATACTCGTCGTCTTCACGCAAGATAAACATGAAAATGATGATTAGTAACGAGTGCCTAAGTAAAAAAAAAAAAAAAAAAAAAAAAAAAAAAAAAAAAAAAAAAAAAAAAAAAAAAAAAAAAAAAAACGGGTGCGTACGGCCACTCTAGGAGAGGGAGTTTGGTCCACCTGTGGAGGGAATAGGCAGCTAGCCCACGTCGCATCGAAAAGGTTTAAGAGCTCATGAAGTTCACCAGTTCTAGTAAAATCTAAGAGAGACAACTTATAAACAGTTTCAGTGTAGAGAAAAAAAATCATTATCAGACAAAAAATAATCAGTTTTCCACTGGTTGCTGACCTGTGGGCCAAATATTTTTGAAATGACATGCTGCTGACTTTTCCTATACAGACTAGTCATAGTCTCTACTAAAGGAGATTTCCAATTCACGACAAATATTTGTTTAAATTTTGTGTGAGACCTGTGCTTTTTCTAAAAGTTGGTCTCTGATGATGGACACCCATTCAATTAGAAGAAGAAAATAATTAAACTAACACTAACCATTCTCTTTGAAAACAATGTATTAATAAAATTATTTGATGAAAAGATGCACATATATACCTCGTTTTATAAGAGTATCAACAAGTGTTTCTTCATTTTCATCATCCTGTTTAAAAATAAATTCTGGATCTAACTTAATCCAAGAGTGTTTAATGTTTTCGTAAGACAATCTTGGCCACGATTCACCTGGGAAAGAATAAAAATAATTACAAAAGAGGTAGTCATAAATGATTACTTTATACAAACCATTATAAGAACTATGATATGAATACTTTATAATTTGCTATTATAAGAACATTTTTCAACCACCCATTTTTACTTCTAGCTATGTCATAATATCAATAAAAACATGAAATAATGAAGGCTGTTTTATTGAGCTTGGAGCAGAACTTTCATTTGACTACAATTCACTATTTTCAGAAGGGGAAAAAAGATTCTATTGAATTGATCACCATAAAATTGGTATTAATCTTAGGGCTCGATATTATCTTCATGCCTGTAAAACCAATAAGCCATCAAGTTGAAAAAAAAAATGAAATGTTAAAAAATAAAAAAAAATCTAAGAGATATCAAATTCTAATCAAATCAATGTTTTTCAAATTTGTATACCTTGTGGTATTCTGGGGTGGGAAACATGAATTTGAATTTAATTGTCAAGGCCACAACAATCTTTTAAGTGGTAGGTGCAGATCTTATTAATTCATTATAGGTTTTAAAAGTGGTTCTCTATTGTTGTCAATATTTAATTGATCTTTTGTTTTAATAATCGTTTTAAACAAAATATGGCACTAAATAAGTTCTCTAACAAATAAAATTGACTGGCGTTAATGACCATAACGGTTGACACGCCTTAAATTCAACCAAAAAAAAAAAATAAATAAAATAAAATTGACTAACCTTTAAAAATTCAACCAAAAAAAAAATAAAAATAAAAATAAAATTGACTAACCTTTAACATATTTTTCCACTTTAATTTCTAAGTATTGCCCCTTTTGAGAGGACAATACAGAGTCAGTATGAATAGGTCCAAAGAATTTTAGATCGAACCAGTAGTACTTTTGTTCAATGTGTGCTCTGCAACAAATATATTCATAAAACAAATCACTGAGTTTTCAATACAGAAAGAAAATAAAAACAAGACACAATTGCTTTCTGAATCAAAATAAGTTTAAATGAAAATGTATCTTTTGGAGCAACTTACAGGCTAATTGACTGAGCCTGAGGTCTGTTTTCTTAAGAAACTTAGGGTTCTGAGAAGAACTATCAAAGAATGCATGTAAACAGAAAAATTGAGGAACCACTTTTTCAAAATGTTGTGCTAATTTCTCAAGTGAACACACACAACTGAAACTAGATAATCTACATATACAAAACAACACAACTTATGATCCCATCAAACAACCACAAAATGTAGCTTTGAAGCCTATTTCCCCAATTTTTAATATTTATTTAACATCCTTTCATATACTTCATAGTTTACAGAAAACAGTTTTTTTGGCGATTTATGTACAGGTTACCACCCTTTTTTAGCTAGTGATGCTTTTTCTTTTTTAAAGAAAAACCACCAACCCAATGCGAATCGAACCCATGACCATAGGAATCTAGTGCTCAAGCCATTGAGCCTCCATTTTTTCTATTTATTTACAAAGTCCTGAATTTTTTAACCAGTAGATGAAACCGAAGACTTAATAAAATGAATAAAAACTGACAATTACTTTCGCTTTTATTTTAAACAGTTATTAAAACGCAGTCCAGTTTAAAAATGGCTAACAAGTATTAAAATCCACTAAGACTACTTACAGAAAATGCAATTGAAATTCATCGTAGTTGAGGTGGTATTTAGTTAAATCAGGAATGTTCACTCGTAGCCTAATATGAAAATCGTTTTGAGACCACAGCACCGGTGGATAAAAAATACTATCAAATACTTTTAACAGAGGTGTTGCGCAAAAAGATTCTTGAACAAATGTGCTTTTGTTGTCAGATTCACTTTCATGTCCAGGCTTAATTCCCTCTTGATTAGGCAAATCACTTTTAATAACAACTGATTCATCTTTTGGAATACTCTCCTTCTCTTCTGTTTGAGCGGGTGGTTCTTCTACACAATCGGGGTCATATATTTTTGTGCTTTCAGTTCCTGAATCTGAAGGGCAAGGCAATCCTCTATCCTGAAAACACAACATATTATTTATTTGAATATATGTTTGCTTATAGTAGTAGAAGGCCTGTATAAGAGAAACTAATAAATTCCCCAAAATCCTCTCAACCCCACCCCCGACACTCTTTCTTGTATAAGTGTATGGCTTAAAAAAATAAAAATATAAATGAAAAAGTAAAACTTAAATTATTTTCCTTTCCTTTGATTTATGAGTGCAAAGATTTATTACAAACTTTATAAATAATATGTACTGCAAGAAGTTAAAGATGATATTTCTGGTGGAAGTAAGCATACCAGTGCTCTCATAATGTTTGTTCTAAAATTTTTATTGAGGATGCAAAATATATATTAATACACATTAAACCATTATGGAAGTAAATTACAGATTTAAAGTAAATTACTTTCAGTAAATTCAAAGAAAAAAAAATTAAATCCTTACAAGTGCTAATTGATTTTGAGGAAAGAACGTTTGTTCAATAAGGCCCCGAGTTGTAATCTCAAAATCAAATTCTCCATTCTTAATAATTCTAAGAAAGTCGTCAAGAACAATTCTTTCTTCCTCGCTGCAACTTATTGCCTTAGGAGTCTTCTTAGGGGTCATTTCATCTTCTTCTTTAAGACAGACTTCATCACTCCATTCTTCATTATTGTCATTGGTTGCTTTATCATTGTCATCATTATCTTCCTCAGTGTCTTCATTGCATTCATCAGTAGCATTTTCGCAATTAGATGACAAACGTATTGGATCAGTAAGATGAACCTTTGTAACAGGATCCCAGTTAGCATAACCTTTATATACTAGCTCTTTATTTAAAACAGTGTCTTGATCTTTACTCGTATCAACAAGAACAATTTGATAATGTCTTCCTCCAGTAGTTTCTGCTTTAAGATCAATTTCACATACCTGAAGACATTAATAAAATAATTAAAAATCTACTACAACAAAAAAGTTAAATATGTTGATTATGAATTATTGATTTATTACAGCAACAGTGAGTACTTTTGCATCACTAACTATTATTTAAAAGAATTGAAAATTGTCAACAAAAACATAATTTTCAAAAAACAAACCAATTATAATTTAGTAAACAAAAGGCCTTCAAGTACATGTGTTGCATAAATCAACAAGATACTCTTCAGCAAGGTAGGTAGTTTACCCTGCATTCCTCAAGAATGTACTAATCTAATGCATATACAGGGTGCGTTCCGAAAGTAATGCAATTATTTATTTTTTTTTTTTAAATCAATTTATTGGACAGATTAGCACAAACATTCAAAATTCTTTAAAGTACTGTTCTTGGGTCTATACACATTTTTTCTAGTGACTCTGCCATCTCTGATACTCACCTCAGAAGGCAGTTAGGATCTCTCGCCAGGACTGATTGGATTTCTTCTATGGAGCAAAAGCGGGTACTTTTCAGGGCAGCCTTAATCTGAGGGAACAAAAAGAAGTCTGCTGGGGCAAGATCATAAAGAAGGAGGGGCAGTGTTGGCTACCTGGTATTTGACCAGGAGCTCCCAGAACCGCTACGCGTTGTGGCAGGCATGATGGAATTTCTTTTCTTGTCATGACGATCATTTTTCGGATTCTTTCCAGCAAATGTATTTATTATGCAGCATTAACTGTCTTTTCTTGAGGAACAAACTTCTTATGGACCACATTATTGTCGATTTTGCTGGTTGACGGCCACTCAGAGCATTGTTCATTTTGAATTTCTTCTTGGCCCTTGTTAAAGACCTTTAACCACCCCAAAAGTTGAAAATATGACAGAGAAGAGTCACCGTAAGCCTAATGAATCATTTCCTTAGTCCCTCAAGAGACATTCTCAGTCTAGCACAAAACGTATTCGCGTAACATTTTAAATTTTATCAATGATATGGTTGGCATGCTTAGATATTTACAATAACTGGCATCCTGATACTTTTAAAACTTGGAGAGCACCTACTGTTTCACAGCAAAGTTTAGCATCCCCCCCACCTACTTCAAGTGGTCTGACCCCACTCCGACCAGTAGGAGCAGCACGGGAAATTCAATTGCATTACTTTCCTAACGCACTATGTAGATAAAAAATGAACAAAAATAGTTCTTATTTCGTTCTGGAGTAAACCCCAACTTCTACACCTAATTTTCAAACATAAAAAAAAAAATCAATATCAGACATCTTTACCCCTTCCCACTTTTAGAGATATGAAATTTTTAGTTTGAATAGAAAATTTTATAATATTTCATCACACTTTCCTTACCTTAGCATAAAGTGGCCTAAGTATGTTCTCTTCATCACCAGTAACCATGTAGAAAAACTGAATAGCTTCAGGAGTCCAATCATCGTCAAGAGGAACGATACCCACCAGACTACATTCCACAGCCTATAAGAATAAATTACAAGTTAAAATTATGCATATAAAAAAAAATCAATATTATTGTAAAATAAATTATGTTATACAACTTCATTGACACAGATGAATTCAAAAGTTCATAATTAATTAATTAATTAATTAACAGGGACCTGAAGCTACCAACGAGTCCTCTCAACTGCCAGTACACACACATCCTGATCAGCGGCAAGCCTGCAGGACTATCTGACCATCTTTAAGTCCTGATCCACCGAGTCCGGAAGGTGGAAATTTTCACTTAAACCTTTCTCATGATTTGGCTCCATCTGGGGTTCCATAATACAGTTGCCTGGATGCTCAATTATCATCGATCCTAGTTACAGTTTTGAAGCGCTGAATTTGCACAAAATGGAAAACTCAAAGATCTCTTTAGTTTTTTTTAAGCTGTACACTGAATTTTCTCTGATGGATAATTAAAAAAAAAACTAAGCAACAAAATAAATAAATAAAATAATAATTACTAAGGCTTTCTACCTTATTTAAAAGAAGAAAATTTTCTTATGGGAATTTCATCTTGATTAATAGAAAGGTTTGAGCATTAAATGTCAGGTTTCTTTACCTCAAGTTTACCTAACACTTTTATAATGTTTATACTGATAAACAGCATAAGGAGAAATTTAGCCGATTATCTTGGAAAGAGAATGGGACAAGTTGGAGGGAAAATTAATTTTTTGTTTTTAAGAATTATTACAATAAACATTAAAAAATTATGAATACAAATAAAATTAAATAAGTAAATTTCAAAAGTTCTTATTAGTATTAATTATAAATATATTTATATAAACTGTGGATTCTCTTGCGCCTCTTTATTTCAAATACGGAACCAAGGTTTTTATTGGAGTTGACGGATGTCGATCACGTTTCCTTACAGACCCTGTGCCCTTTCTAAATTGCCTTATCCCTCTAGCAGTATGACTAGCTAAAAGTCGGTAAAGAAGTTTATGACACGGTCAATACCTGAAGACTATGATGTTTTTGAAGATAAGTAGCTCTCCTTCCATCCGGTCTATGATCAAGGTTTTCACATGTGATCAGTTCTAGCTCGTGCCCCCCAGACCATCAGTCAGTACATCTCTGGGGGCCATCAGTTCCTCATGGCCCCCAGTGTTTCCTACTTCTTTCTTTGGGAGAATTCCCAATACCACCCCACCCTTCCAATCATCTACAAATCTTTAGGTGTCATTGATTGTTCTAACGTTTAGAACTAATTGGTAACCTCAGCCTCAATTTAAAATGAAAGTGCCCCATTATCAGTTATATATAATATACTAAATCTAAACTAACCTTATGAAAATAATTCATTTATTATAATCACTTAAAATAAAAAAATAATAGTCAAACTGAAGTAATTGAAAAGTGTTACATGAAAAAATAACTTCTAAGAACTACATTTTTACCTGAAAGGGAAGCCTTGAAACAAATCCTTTAGGCAAAAGAGAGAAATCAGAAAACGGTACAGTGATGATATCACCATAATCGACACAAAATACTTCAATTTCTTGATCATCTAATATTTCTAATACCATTGCTCTGTTCCACCTAAAAAACAAAATATGTAGAAATTAAGTCACACATAAAGTAAAAAAAATGCATTATGCAATATTAGAAGTAAAAAAACAATCTAATGTGCTTGAACATTATGCAACCAAAAATACAAAATCTCCGTACCAAGGATTGTGGAACTTCAATTCCTACTACCAAGGGTCCTTGGGTTCAATTCCTACTAGGGTTGGTGGCTTTTCTTTGGAAAAAAAAGGCATCAGCCCTATCCTGGCTAGAAAAGGGTGGTAACCCGTCCTAAAATTCTGGGGTAATTATAATGGACGTCAAAATTTAAATTTAAATAATAAAGAATTGCCTGAACTGATAACATAATTTTATCTCCAGGTTATGATTAGTATTATTACCACTGCTTCATGAATGGAAACAAGGAGAAGCTGTTTCTTCTGCTGGAAGACATTTATTTATTTTACGGTTGCATAAAAAAAAAGGTATAATGCAATGAACTGCTTTCCCGCAATGGATATTTTACCCTTTACTGTCATCAATTAGAGCTGATGTACTAACTTCAATAAAATTGGTTAACCCTTTAACGGGTACATTTTGCTAGCTATGTTGGAATTTTTGTAATTTATATTTGGGAGTCTGTACGTCGTAAAGCCGATTCCAAGTCGATACTTATGAGACGAATCAATGAATAACGTGTAAGCGATATACTCATTTCAATTGAAATCAATTAAAATTCCTATTCTAGAATGTATAAAAGAATTATTACATACTTTGAAACGATTTCCGGACATGATGAGTGATCCAGAGAGCCAATAATGCACGGCCAACACTGACACAAGACGAGTGCGGGAATGAGCAAGGACCGCTTTATCGGTCAACTTCGTCATATCTCGGCTCCTCGGGCCCAAGACCTCCAAATACTATTTTTTGGCATACCCCGGCATCTAGTAGGAAGCATTGGAACCAATTCCGCCTCACTCGCGTCATTTTTTAATTTCAGCAAGCAGTTGCCGCTCAAGCGGCCCTTGCCCATTAAGGGGTTAACATACAAGAAAAGAAAAGAGAGATGATACAGAAATCCTTGTGGAAGACTTTGGTAGCTAGATCAGAACCTACAATTAAAAAGGTTTTATAATCATTACTAAAATTATGCTTACTCATTATCGACTGGGTTTCTCACAGCACACAACATATCAACTCGGATTAGATCAGGCTTTATTATTTTTTTATTTAATAACTTAGTCAATTCTTGATGAAGAATCAATAACCTGAAATTAATTAATAGTAACAATTTTAAATGGTAAAATAATAGAATGAGATAATTTATTGATATGTAAAAAAAAAAAAAAATAAAAAATAATATACCTATCAGAAAATTTATTGACTTTTAAATAAAATAAAGATGGATTCACTGAGCTGATGACACTAGTTAAGAAATATTTTTCTTTTTCTAAATGCGCCCATTGGATTTCTTCACCTTCTTTGTTGTCCTCATCCCCCAGTTTACTTAAATCTAATAAAAAATCAATGTTTCATTAATAAAGTTGTAATGACAGTCATTTTTGATTATTCAAAGCAGGTTATACACTTAGTTTTTTTCCCCGATACAATGATGTCAAGGCCATTAGCGCCGGGCTATCAATAGGTTGCCCTTCCTAAAGATCCAAGGTTGATCTTTTCAACGGGCCCAGGAATGGAAAGACTCAACCTGGTGCAGGCGGGAATGGAAACCTCCTCCGCATAAAAATCTAAGGCTTTAGCCGCTGGACAACAGGGAGACTTGTTTATATACTTATTGTTGATAAGGAAAAAGAACTACATTTGAAATATAATTTTAAGAGAACACATTACATTATTGTATGATGTGTGTCTTGAAAAGATTGTGTCACAACCAACTATTAAATATTAACCTAATTAGAACCCTGTGAATTATGAATTGGATAATGTAGATGGGCTAGGGAGATGTTAATCAGCTCTTCTGCCAAATGACATTAGCAGGGTCCCCCATGTAGGGACAGATGGAACACACTAAAAATAAATGTAGTGTGCTTTCATAAGGAGTATATGTAATTTTCAATAAATTATTCTATTATAACTCACTTTTAGGATAAGATGAAATAAGTCCTCCTTCAATGGCCAAGTCCAAGATGGCACGGACATGTCCATTATTAGGCTCAGCAAAGCCGGTATCCAAGATGAACTTCCTCGGTGAGAAACGTACAATAAAACACTTATTTAATTCAAGCCATTCATAACAGAGCAAGGAGTTTGTTATCATATTCGTACCAGCAGTTAATATTATCTAAAGCAAAAAATATTAATTACAGCTTTTTTTTAGCTTTTAATGTAGTGAAGATAAAAAATATCAACTAGGTTTTTTTCCCAATGAGGGGAATACCTAAAAGGCTTTCAGGAGGTTTGCCTTGTCCAAATCCCCAGAGTGTGGGACTCTCACCCACCAAAAACCCCTCATTACTGTTATGATTCTTTGTTGGAACAGCTGCTGTGGTCAATCTTCAAGAGGGTACCGTATTTTTGTTTAAAGGGGGCTGACTATATTGTTGTGATATTTATGGGGGACTAGCTCTGCTCCCCTTCCACTTATTTTTTAGCTAGACCCTCCTTGTGAAAGTGGCAACAGCGTTCCACTTATAGCTTGTAAGGAGCTGGGTGAAGTATCAGGCTGTATCGTATGAAATGTCAGATTTGTTTACTTTGCGATTTAATCCCTTCCCTTTTTTATTTCATTATTTACAAACATCATTGTTATTCATATAGAATTAAAGCTCTTTTATTCGTACTATTTAATCAGTAACTTGCGTACTGTGTTGCGAGAACGATCCTCTGAGAAAAAATAAAACTTAAATTATGACTCCAACGGAAATCCGTTTTCGTTATGAATTTAAACTCGGTCATAGCTCTGCTGAGGCATGTATGAACATTAACACGACATTCGGAGAGGGAACGGTGAATGAACGAACTGTTTACCGGTGGTTTTCCAAGTTTCGAAGTGGAAATTTTGACCTTGACAACGAGGAGCGAGGAAGGCCAGAAACCAAGCTTGACAACGACCACCTGAAAGAAAGGGTTGAAGCTTGTCCCTCAAAAAGCACTAGGGAATATGCCAAAGAACTCGAAGTAGGAGCCACAACAGTTTCAAGACATTTGAAGGAAATCGGCAAGTCCAAAACTGACATTTCATATGGTACAGCCTGAGAGTAAACCACTACTTCAAACTCCCTGCTTACCCATTCAAAGCCAGCACAATCCAGGTAGTCCAACCTCTGTTTTCAGCATTCCACCGCTGCTGCCAAGCTCTCAATGCCAACTAGTACCAAGCATCATTTAATTAAAAGGAATTTAAATGAATAAAATTTAGTAAAAGTTTCAATATCAAATTTGTTTTCAATGCCCAGGGATGTTTATATTTCTAATTGAATCTCCCCATTTCTCCATATTAAGACATAATTTGTGCAAAATGACACTTCTTTTTTACATTTGAAGAATTATTACAGAATAAGATATGCACACAACCGTCTTGAATATAAATAAATCCAATGAAAGGCATTGAATTTCCTCCACTTGTTTGGATAAATCATTATTGTGCCAGATGATCCTGCCAAAGGACAAAAAATCCGTGCACTTTGAGGGACAACTATAACTACGTAAGCTTTTCTTAAGCGTCAAATCTTGAATATCTTTTCACTTATTACCTTGGCAACAAAGAATTGGTCATCTTCATTGGCGGAGAAACTTTCAATACTTTTTTTTAACCTGTAAATTGCAGCAAAACTCCATTCATTATCAAAATCCACTGGCTGAAGTCCTGTTAAGTAGAGATCAAAAGATTCTTGCTCAATGTTTTGCAGCTCAGGAGGAAGGTGAAGTAAATCAATGGCCTGAAATTAGAAATTATTATTTTTTTATTATTATAAAAATAATGTAAGACAATGGTTCACATTCCAAATATATAATATAAAATGAAAAGAAAAAAAAATTAACAATTTATAAATAATTTATTTAAATTTTAACATCCATTATTAACTAGGATAATTTATAAATAAGACAAATTAATAAATTTGAAAAATTCAGCCCTTCTGGCCTCACAACGGGACTTCCCCACTTGACTATGTTGGGGTTCCTTACTTCTTTGAGCCTATTGCCTAAATTCATTAAAAAAAAAAAAAAAAAAAAAAGAAAAAAAAAAAAAAAAAAAAAAAAAAACACAACCAAGGATGGGTGTTCGCTAAAGTAAAGTAATTTTTTTTTTTTTAATTTTATTTAGGGTGCTTCGACTACCTAGGCCATTAGCACCATAGAAAGTAAAGTAAATACGTTTTTTTTTGTTTTTCGGTACATTGACATCTTGGCCATTAGCGCCGAGGAAGAAAAGTACTAACATAGCTGAAGCTGATGAACTATTGGAACATATCTTCAGATAGAAAGACTGCTTAGTTTAATTAAATATGTAAGTAAAAAAAAAAATAAATGTTACCTATAAAAATATAATACTTTTAAGTGAACTAGCACTGACCTTGCATTTTTGAATAGATCCCTTATCAATTAAGTGAACATTCACCAAAACAGGGTTCAATTTTTCGTCTCTTGAAATAATTTCTAGCACTTTTCCTCGTCTGAATAAAAGATCAGATTCTATTTGCACAGCAACTATGTCACCAACATTTACTCTTCCGTGAGGAATCCTATAAATTAAACACACAAACTATTAAAATCAAATAAAAAAAGGATTAGCAAAATTTAAAAGAAATAAACTTTTGAGTTAGGATTTTAATTTTCCATAGACATTTTTAAAATAAATCCACATTGGATGTTCAGAAAAGAGATTTCTGGGCATCCAATGTCTACTCTGTGGGTCAAAAACTTCTTTATTTTTATCATACAACTACATTAAATTAAAAAAAAAAACTATCAAAAGTTATTATTTTCTGACAGATAGTTGACTAAACTATACTAAAGCTAAAAGGAAAGAAGTAGGGTTTGTTCTTATCAAATGTTTTCCACTTCCAAGGGTCTATACCAAACATAGTTGAACATAATTCTAAGCTTCTCTAAGTTTTTATTTTTGTATCATGTTTCCTTGAAGAGGGACAAAAATGGTGCGAAACATGTAAGAAAGAAATAAAGTTTAAGAAACTGTTTAGTGAACTTTTTCTATTTTTTGACCTACCTGTACAATAAAAGAAAAATGTCAATAAAATGTATCTCGTTCAGTGAAAATTGTATTTTTGAAGTATTCAGCCTCATTCCATTTGTTACACAGGCACAAAAATAAAAAATGTGATATGTTCCAAAGAGCCAACGGCCATAGCCACGTTGAATGCACAGGTTCCCGTAGATCACCGAAGTTAAGGGTGGCAACCTGTAGATAGCCCGGCGCTAATAGCCAAATAGTTGATGCACCGTTAAAAAAAAAAAAAAAAAAAAATGTTCCAAAGACACCATAAAAATATTCTTATGTATTTCAACACGCTGAATCCGTATCTGGAGTCCGTTTGACCCCAGCACGTCAGGTTGAAGGACATTTGAAGGTAAAATTTTGAATGAACCATTTAATAATAAATAACTAGAGCTTTCATAGATTTGAGCTGAATTCGGGGTCTGTTTAATCCCATCGGGACAAGGTCAAATTTGTTTGTTTGTGGAAAGTGGATTTCTGAGTGCAGATCCTGAAAGAACAGAAAACATGTATTTCATGTTTTGTTTTTTTACCGACACCTCAAATGTAAGTTTAAGATCTCTTTTTGTACCTTATTCGGATTCAGCGTGATAACAATATATGTATGGTATCTTTGGAATAGACTACTTTTTCTATTTTGTGTGCCTGTGTTATCTAAACTGTGAATAATGAAAATAACATACAATTTGAAAAAGTAGTATTTAGAATAATTTTATCATTGAAGAGTTTAAATAAGTTAATATTAGGAAAAAAATTAGGAAAAATTTGATTTATAAGCTATTATTAAAATCCAACTTTTACCCATTTACATCAAACTTTTTAATTTCATCAAATAATTTGTTTTTTATTAAAATTTTAACGTCCATTTATAAATAACACAGATTTTTAGGAAACTTTATCTAAGGGGTATCACCCTTTTCTAGCCAGGATAGATAGGGAAGATGCCTTTTCTTTTGGTAAAATTAATATGAATTATTCCTTTCATCAATCATAAATATTCATGTATTACATACCTATTTTCCCTGTGAGAATAATAGTTAGCCATTTTCAATCCGAGTATCAAAAAATTACTTTTCTTATTTTCCCATGGGTCGTTCTGATTGGCTTTTGTTGCAATAATCCTCACAGAATAGTGGGAAGGATTGTGCACATACAGTATTTTCACTTTTACCATACCATTCCTGAAATAAAAAAAACAACAAGTCATGACACCAAGTAATAAAAAATTATTTCCAGGCAGCTTCTGAATTTCAATGCATGCCTTACAAACTAGAGGAAAACATATAACACTATCTTATCTGATCATACATAAAAGACCTCAGATGAAAGAAAATAAATTCAGATCTATTAAATCTTCTGTTACTGATAAGTCATCATCGTTCAGGCACTCACACCAAGAAGTAGTCTTTTCAGGTCTAAGAATTAGCCGTATACACTCAACGTTCGAATATCAAATGCGTCTCATGACAAATACAAAATTTGCAACACAGATTTAACTGCAAAAAAAGTATATTTACTTGGTCATTCCACATGACCTGACAAATATTCTTACAGAAGACATACAGACAATATATTGATACAGTACAAAAACGAGGTTGGTATATGAGAAACATATTTGTAATAGTGTTTTCCTATATCGAAGTTGAGAAGAGAGGAGAGTGTAATTTCCGCTAAGGACACTCAGTTTCCTGCTGTGGTGCCAAAAATCTTGCTTCTCTTTGAGATTTCATTTTACTTTTTTACAAGAGTAAACATTTTTCATGATAGATTACAACAAAATATTAACTATTTTTAGGAATAAGAACGGAGACATGCTGAGATGACCCAGTTTCTGTGAGTCGGACTTTTATAGCCAGGTTAGTGCTGATGCCTTTTATATTTTCAAAAGTCAAGCCACCGCCCAAGTGAGAATTGAACCCACAACATTAGAGGTAGAGTCCCCACACTGTAGCACTCACAGTCATCGGGTTTCCAATTAAAAATTTCAGATACAGTAGGACCTCCATTATCCGGGATTCCAATTAACCGGGGTCTATATGGGGGAATTTTTATTTTTCTATTTCTTTAAATATTATGTACATATATGTTTGTACATACAAACATATTTATTCCATTATTTTTATTTTTATCAACTAAAACATATTTGTATGTATGTAATGAGGATTATGTACATAAATATGAATTTACATTTTTTTTTTTTTTTATAATTTATTTATGAGCACCCCGCATTGACAGCGTTTCGCCCAGGTACACATATAAAATAGAAATACATAACAACAACAAAATAATTACAATACTACATAATTACAAATCCAATTACATTATTGTGTGTATCAATCTAATTATACAATTAAGTTTGTGAATAACATACAGCTAAAAGTAAAATTAACTAGTAAAAAACAATACATTTTTAAGAAAAACTTATAATTATAAAGGAAACGAAGAAAATAGTTCCTATGTACAATATGACTATATATAATCGCAACAGTTTCTATTTACAATATAGGTTCTATGCATAATATGACAACATACATAAGAACAATAGCCCCATGTACAATCAATAGAAAGGATCCTATGTAAAATAATGATGACTAAATGAATATATCACGTCATGAGTGATGTTGAAAAAAAAAAAGAAAAAAAAATAAATAAATAAAAAAAAACAACTTTCAACGGCGATGTTAAAAGCATAGTTAGGTCGTCTAGACAATCAAAGACAATGAATTAAGAAAATTAAGTGGTTGTTGTAATACATACTACACCCACATGTTGACTATTTGAGGAGTTTGGTCTGGGGTTTGTTAAATTTTGTTAAAAATATTGTTGGCTTTAAGAAAGGTAAGTATAGTGTTGATATGGTGACTGCTATCAGGAGTAGTTCCTTCATGTCTCGTGGAATTTCCAAGTCTTGTCTCAAATTACAGTCTGTCAGTATATGTTGAACTGTGAGGTCTTTGTTACAGATTTGGCACAGTGGTTTATCAGACTTTGTCATAAGGTATTCATGAGTTATACGTGTGTGGCCTATCCTTAGTCTGGCTAACACTACTTCTTCTCGCCTTGAATCCCTGTATGACGAAGCCCAGTCGCTTACGGTCTGTTTAATTTGTCGAAGTTTGTTTTCTGTTATGCTCGACCAGTTCAGTTGCCATTTGTCTTTTATGTCGTTTTTATTTTGCCGTGAAACTTCTTTGTGGTACAGTTTAAGTTGGTTCCTCCGTCACAAGTTTTGCTTGTAAGTCAGCAGCCGTGCTTTGTCCTAAGTCTTTGTGTCCTGGCAGCCACCATAGTGTGATGTGCTTTCCAAATGTATGTAAATTGTGAATTTGCTCTATAATTTCTATGCATGTAGGATGTGTTGTGTACATGTTCTGTAAGGACTAGAGTGAACTCAAAGAGTCGCTACAGATGATTACATGTGGCTGGTGGGTTAATGGGACGTTCTGTAGTGCAAGAAGGATAGCACGGAGCTTGGCTTCTAATATGTTAGAATATGGTGGTAGCTTTAAACGGAAGATGCTATCTTGGATTATAGCTGCAGATCCGACACTATTTGGCGTTTTGGACCCATCAGTGTAAAATGTTTGGCAATTTTTGTGTTTTGTAATAAATGCTTTAAAGTATTCTGTGTATAATATTGTACTGGCTGGATTTGTCTTTTTGAATTTTGTGAGTGTTAAATCTATATTATAATTTTCAGTTATCCAAGGAGGTGTTAGTATAAGTTTGTGTGTAATAATGTTTGGATTGCTAAGACCAAACTCCTCTTTCACTCTACGATATCTTATTATGAACGGTCGAATGTGGCCTTCTCTGCGTTCATAACCGTCAGCATGAGGGATGTCTAGTATGTCACTTATACAAGAGGTATTGGGATACAAAGTAATTTTATTATATCGCTTATATATATAATTATATATTTACCGCTTCTCGGTCTATTGGCTAAGGTCAAAGTGTAGAATTTAAATTAATTACGTACATTGTAAACTAACGAATGAAAAAACATCGCTGTTTTCGGAAGAATGGGATGATTCCATATTTCTGGAAGCATCTCAATTTATTTCATATTCTTGGAACTGAAACGTTTTCACGACTTCCTATGAATCCCCTACTGGGCTGTTTGCCTACCAAGGAAATATTTCCTCAGTTGGGCTTTAACTCTTCACTCGAGTAAAAATTAAAATGGTTTAAAAAAGAAAACGCGTTGTGTTTACTTTAGAACAAAAATTAATTATTATAAACCGAAAAGAAAAAGGTGAAAGTGTTAAAAAATTGTCCGCCGGATTCGGAATTGGCGAACAAACAGTTCATGATATAGTGAATAAGAAAAAAGACATTTCCAACTTCGTCTCGTCGTTGGCCCAAACAATGGTTCTAGGAAAGTGATGAAGACCTCTTCATTAAAGGACCTAGCTCATACTGTCAATGGTTTATGCAAAAACGTGCTGAGTTGAACTTGAGTATATTTTTTCACTTATTCAAATTATTAATTAATAAAACATTTACATACACATTTCTCAATGCAAATAAAAAGGTTTACATGACATCTTGTACACAGTTTTTCTGTATAACCTTATAATCCAGCACATTTAGTCAATAAAATATTGTGTTTCGATTATCCCTGGACCACCCTCCCCGTCATTACCCCGGATAATGGAGGTCCTATTGTACCTCACAATCACTGTTAATCGATTTTTCAAGAAAGAAGACCATCTTTAGTTAGAATTTTAGAAAAATATTGTGAGATCAATTTTGTAATAAATGTTATGAAGCCAATGGATGACAAACAATAGATTATTAATACATTCAAAGCACAATGTTGCTGTGAATATATAAATAATTGAATAAAAAAGGTATTATTTAAATACTTACTGAGGAAGTTGGGGTTTTTCGTTATCTTTGCTGTTCTTAAATACGTGTCTTTTCTTACATCTCTCCATTTTCCAGCATCTTCCGAACATAAGGATTCGCTTGCATAACATCATATCAGCTTTTCTCTTCTCTCTCTGTATGTTAATTTTCTGAAAGATAGGGAGAAACATTAGCAAAGTATGAATCAAAGATGTTTGAAAAGCATTTAGAATAAATATTTTTACACATTAAACGAAAGAAAGTCATACAATAGAATTTAGGGACCAAGAAGGGTCGGACACTGATGAGGTTTATGATTTAGCCTGAAGGAGCTCTGGGGAGACAAAATGGTCAGACCAATCTCAGAAGCCAGCTCATTTTAAGATATGACGAGCTCCTTGGTAGTCTTTCTTTATTAATTTATTTTTCTTTTGGTCAAATAAAAGATGAATCAATGTTATAAATAGAAAAAGGGCTACTTACTTTTACAGTAGCCATAACCTCATTGGAGATTGGTGTGGAAAGTCTTTTCATAAAATCAACAATTTCTGGAAACTGTTGTTCATTAGAATCATCAACAAGGATGTCAACCTGGCAATCTGGAGGAGCACTCTACATAAAAATATATTTTAATAATATAAATGTATACGATAATTTATTAGGCAATAAAAATAAATATATATCACAACCATACATTTATAAAATAAAATTCCAAACTTTATTTAACATCTGTGGCGTTAATATCCTAAAAGGTTAGTACGCCTTAAGAAACAACAAAAAAAATAAATATATACCTTCGGATATTTAATGCGATCATAATAGTTTTCCTTGATAGTCGCAAATCTTTCAGAGAAGTAGGCTTTACTTTCAGGTATACTAAAATGAATTAAACGCTGTGCATTTGCAATGGCAACCTCGCCCAATATCAAGTCAGAGCAGAGAAGTGTAGGAGGTGAAATAGACTTTGCCCATTTTGCACTGACTTCTGAAAATTGTATAAAAAAAAAGGCTTTAATAAATGAGATCTCTCCAGTAAGCATAATTAGATAACATGTTAAAACACTTGATTAGTTAAAAACGTATATTGATCATTCTAGTATTACTGCTTAGGATTTATAAAAAAAAAAAAAAAAAAAAAAAACTTTTTTACAAGCCTTCTTAAAGAATATTAAAAATAATAACTATGCAATTTGAGTACACACTGTAAAAGCACACACCAAACTGAATATTTGGCCAAAGGACAACGTAAAAAATGGGCTAGCAAGGATACAGAGCAACCAGAGGAGCAAGGGCAGAGGGGTCGGAGCTGGATTCTACGAACTTCATGGCTGCAGAATTTGGCTAAACTAAATTGAACAGACACCTGTTACAGCCTATGAGTACTTTTCTAGTTCACAGCAGTTAAATGACAAATTTCCTGAATCGCACTAATAGTTGTCTGCAGGAGGGGCTAGGGAACTTCAGACTGCTTCAGCAGTCATCCACAACATGGGTCAGTTGCCTTCAACTGTTCTAGCAACCAAGGTTAAAAAAAAGGAGCTAATAGGAAATAATAAATATAACAATATTTACCACAAACCAGAGTTAAACTCATTTCTTCATGAGCTACAAGGAAATCATCAGATGTAGAAAGGTCTATAATTGTCCTTAATGCTTTTACCTCTGCAGCACACTGACAGACAATAACTGTTCTCAATTTTTTAGTATTGGATTGGAGAAGAACTGGAACAGACAAACTATTATTCAAACCAAAAAACATAATTTTTGAACTTACTATAAAATATATTTACATTCTCATAGCTTATATAAAATTCAGCTGTTTGTTCCTTATACTTGATGTTTGACTGATTTTGACCAAACGTGGCACTCAGGTAGGTATTCTTCCAGGGAGTGTCATAGGCTAGGTCAAAATCGTCTAGGACTCACAGTTCGGAGGTCAAGGGTTCGAAACAGTGAGCCCGAACAGTTACTTAAGAGTAAATTGTCACTTTTGAAAAAATGAGATATTCACCGGATAGACGGATGGTAACGGAACAACATTCTATCATCTGTGGCATATTGTCAATTGGTTGACAAGTGAAGTCCAAAGCTAAATATGCCATCCCTTCCACTGCTGCTTTCTCATGTCTGGTTGCCGATAACTGCATCCAAGTTCGAGTCGCCTTGTAGGAAGATGTTTCTTTTCTATTCTTTAACTTTATTTGCATTGTTAGATTTTAATATTACTTATTTAGTTTCTCATTTATTTTTAATTTTTTTGCACTAACTATGAGCACATTTATTATTTAACTGTTCAATGAAATAGGTTTTGTATTCTGTTAATATATATTATCTATATTTATCTCTCTCTCTCTCTCTCTCTCTCTATATATATATATATATATATATATATATATATATATATATATATATATATATATATATGGGGGCAATATATTGTTAAGATAATTTTTATAAAAGGGATTTAATTATTAGAATAAAATTTATTATATTGTGAAATTAATCTCAGGGACAAAAAGTTCCGAGTGAATGAATATTAAACAAATATTTATTTCTAAACAATACTGAAATACAAACACCAATTCCAATGCACTATCAAACAATAAAAAGAAAAATCAACAGAATCACAAACATATAAATATTACCTTAGAACAAATATTCTTCAACTAAAATTCCAAATATGATGCACTTCAATAAGTACCCAGAGAATTGCTTCTTCAGCATGAAACGCCTTCACCGTCAGTTCTCATGTTGAGGATGGACATAGACTGCAGAGACTCCTTATTCCGCTGGACTTAAACATAGACTGCAAAGACTTCTTACTCTGTGGTGGATGTAGATAAACTGTAACTCTGACTCCGTACTCCGTGATGTGTGATCCAAGACTGCATGCACTTGAGACTCCGTGCTCCGTTGTTGCAAGGCTTGAGACTCTGACTCCGTACTCCGCAGAGGGCATAGATAGACTGACTGAGTGCACAATCGTGGCTGGAGATAGACTGAGACTGAGTGTACTGGAGACTCCGTACTCCGTGGTGGCAAGGCTTAGACTGAGCTGTTAGCGGGTAAAATTAGCGTCTTCCCCCACCAACTTCCGCATTTTGTCAGTTATAATTCAGATAATAATTATAATTTTGTAATTCCAAATGATTAATTCATTATTGTCTGAATGCACATTTAATTTATACTATTGTCCAGAAATATTATTAATTTATATCGTATATAATAACTATCAATGGCTATTCGAATTCAAAAATGTTTTTGTGAATGTAAAATATCATTACAATATATATATATATATATATATATATATATATATATATATATATATATGGGGGCGAGGTTAGCTCAGTTGTAGAGCACTGGACTAATAAGTTGGAGGTCCTGAGTTCAAATCCCGAGCAAGCACTAAAGATTTTTTCTTCTAGTGTCTTCGTTCATGGGTTGAATTCGGCCTCCCTGACCGTCCCTAGGCCACCCAGCCTTTAATTAATTTAATAATGCGTAACATGGGTGCTAATGACTCTAGCAGTTGAAGCAGCCAAGGGGAAAATCAGGCGGCCGTAGCATAGTACTGACCACACTATCTCCGTTGTGTGCCGTATGGTCATGAATCAGATACCTCTGTAGTATCTGCCCCTCAGGGCCTGTTACAGGACTGATTTATATATATATATATATATATATATATATATATATATATATATATACACACTGCATGCTGGTTAAGATCAATTTCCTTAATTTCTGTTAAAGAAGAAGGGGCAACAACGAGTGGAGTTTAGCAAGACTGCTCCGGGAAGCCATTTTTCTTTTGTTCCAAAAAAACTTTTAACAGTTTTAAGCTTGATGTGGTTCTCTCAACTTATATAACAGAGTCATACTATTACAGTAAACCTTTGATTGATTTTTCTTCATTTTTTTTTTTTTTTCTTTAATATAATATCAAGTAGGTGTAGTATGGCACGCCGAATAACAGCTAGTAGCTTATAAGTTAGAGTAGAAAGTTATCTAACAGAGTGTTAGTAATTTTAGTAAATAAATTTTCTGTCTTTTCTAACCGATTTCATCAGTCATACCAACAATTCATTGTCATTTTTTTTTTAATTTTAGAACAAAATATATATTAGGTACTTCTCAACTTTTTTAAACATTATTCGTTATTTTGAAGCAAATTTAAACTTTCCAGATTTTCAGAAATATATCTTTAGCATAGGTTTAAAAGGCAACTACATTGACAAATGTGGACGACTCTTCTTTAATAAGATACATCCTAATAGCAGTGATATTGTTTTTTTATATTTTCCCACTGTAGAGCCATTAGTTGATTGTCAGGCATAGTGAAGAAAAATTATATTAATTTATTCAATTTTTGGAAAACTTGCTGCAGCAAACCAAAATAATTTGCACTCACACCCTCTCCGTATTTCAGACTTGCCTTTCTGGTAACCATACGTTACATTTTGTCTTCACAATAAATAATTAAAGGTGTTCTCAATAAAAAAAAGAACAAGAAAACTTAATCTGCAATATACCAACCTTTTAGTTTCTCAATTTTAGCTCCCGAAAGAAGAATATGTGTGGTTGGTTTAACTCTAGCATAGAGTGCAGCTTCAAGGTGAGATGAAATGCAAAGTACTGGAGATTCCATAGCCTTTAATACATCTTCCAAAATAGGTGTCCATTTTTCACCAACGATTGCAACATCCAATCCTAATGAACATTCACGCCTCCTAATGAGTAACATTTTCTTTGTTAGGTTCATTATCTCTTGCACCTGTAAAAAAAATGAGCAATAACATTTTTTTTATTTATATATATTGCACTGTTTCAAGTAAAAAAATCTTTGTTTTTCAAGAGAGGCAAACATCAACAAAATCAAAATAATACTTACATCAGGAAGAAAAGTATCTAGTAATATGTCTGCATCATCAAAAACTACATGGCATAGACGGAAAAGATTTGTAACGGATGTATGTTGAAGAAGACGCAGCCAACATTTAGGTGTTGTCACAAGAACTTCACAACCATTGGACAATTCCACCTGAAATGACAATAAAAAGCAATTAGTAGTTCCTAAGTACTACTACTAAAAGTGTAGTTGTTTATATCCCACTACAGCAAGCCTCGTTTACCAAATAGATCAGGCAAACTGCCCTTCACAATAGCAACTAGGCCTGTTTTTTCTTCAAGCCTGCATAATAAATATTATTTTCTTTTGGTGTCTTGATTTAAACACTAGAAGGATAATTTCTATACTTTTTATTAATCATATATATTTTTTTTTTTTTTTTTTTTTGTGAAAATAAAAAGAAACCACTAAATCATTGATAGTTAGAATCAGGGCCCACTAAAAGGGGAAAGCAACTCAACCAAAAGATCTATTGTGACCCTACCATTAAATCACAATATTGAATGCAATAGTGAAATGTTAGGAACTACATTTTGAATTTCTGGATGCTAAAATACAAACATATACTCGTTTCAAATAGCTTGTATCTTTAAAATAAGCATTTGAAGGTCCTGGGTTAGTGCAGTCTGAAGAACAATGGTCTACACCAGTGAATTGGCAGCACTAAACTAACTCATTCTGCTTATGAGCGGTTTTAAATTAGGTTTCAATGGCCACTAAGGGCAATATCAGTTATTCTTTTATTACATTTATCTATGTTGAAATTTAATCAGACACTTCTCTAAAATTAAAATCAAAAGGTTCTAATGATAGACAATTTTAAGTAAATCAAAAGAAGGTCTCAAAAAGGGATTAAAAAAAAATATAAAGCTAGCAAAGAAATTGGCAAACAGAATTTAAAAACACCACTGTACAACAAAGAATTATCAATGGATAGTCACAAATCTATTGAATATAAATTTAGCATTTTTCTACATTTAAATGTAAGATTGCTATAAGTATAAAAGCTAGAGTTACAAGTAAACTGTGAATTGAGATTTAATTCAAGAGACAAACAAAAATTATTTGTACTCACTTTTCGTTCTAGTTCAAGTCCTCCACCATAAGTCGTAATTATTGTCAATTTAGCACCACACATTGCAGAACAGAACTGACTAATATAATTTGCATTTTGAGAAGAAGATGTCACAAAGACACATCTTGGTCCGTTTCCTTTTCTAATCTAGTTTTAAAAAAAGTTTTATATCATTAATACAAAAAAATCACCTTTAATGTTACTTACAAGAATGTCGAGCTGTCTTTTTCAAGGGAGCGCACCGTGGGGGTTTAACACTAGATTTACCAGACCAGTCATTTTGACTGGTCGTGCAATTTCATTTCAAAATTCCTACTACATATAACATTTGCTTTCCTAAATGTTACTTTATATATATTAGTAAAAAATATATTTTTTTTTTTTTGTTATCAACATTTATACCAGTTCCAGGTCTGGTAAATCTAGTGTTAATGTCACTTAATTGTGATATTTAAATTCACTTAAACAAAATTATTTTAACTCCAAATCGTTTATTTCTTCCTCTAGGTCATGGAATACATATTAAGAGAAATAATCGATTTGGGAGTAGATTAAGTGTATTTTAATTATTGGCTATTTATTATATGGGAGAATTTAGTAAATTTATGTAGTACAAAGGAAACATTTTTCTGTTAGATAAATTAAAAAAAAAACTGCCATTGAAATGTCTCATTTTCCAAACCTTAGAAATTTATTGATATTGAACTATTTAAGAGTTAGTTCTTTTTCCATACAGACAGCGACTAAAACAAGGCCGAAAACAATTTCTCGTTTGAACATAGAGCTTTTACACATTACTTGTTAAAAGAAAAATCACTGAATAAGGTTTATTTTTTTATAGAAAATAGTGCAAAAATTAAAAACATTATTAGTAATGAAATTAGAATTTTTATAACAGTTACAGTTTTATAATAGTCTTCATCCAGAAGCAAGCTCAATATAGATATCACATAGGCTAATGTTTTTCCAGAATTTGGAGGACCAACAAGAATCAAGTTTCTTCTTTGAAGCAACACTGGTATAGCACACATCTGGCTTCTTGTTAAATCTTTCACCTTTTTAGCAGCCATGTTCTACAAATAAAATAAAATAAACTTAAGATATATTTGAAAGTAATTTTTCCTTAGAAGGAAAACATAAACTCACAGAATAAATTCTTTTATTTTATCTAAAAATATGCAAGTAACTTCTACAAAAAGAAAAAGTCACATTTTTAATGCATTAATTCTTGGAGAGCATTCAATTATCAGCTTTCAAATTTAAAGTTTTTAGTTTAATGAACGAAAATGGAACTTTAAATATTAATATAGAAATCATCAAGCAAGTTTGCTCAAATAATGAGAATACCCCACAGTTTCAACGAAATCAGTTTTTGTGGAAGCTTTGGCTATTTTGTACCCTATATGAAGATGACCCTTTGCCAGAAAGCAACAACTTTATGAGGCTACCTTATAAAGCACACAGAAATAACATTATTGAAAAGAAATACACAAAAGAAGAAATACTTACGGCAAAAATATGGCTATGCAATTTAAGCTCCGAAATATTAGAAATTGGTTGAGATTTTATATTTCCATGGATAATTCCACATAAGAATTTCATTCTTTCGGTCAACTCCCCAATTGAATATTCCCTGAAAATATAATATATAGTTATAATATAAAAATTGCGACCAATAGAAAATAATAGCATACAGTTACAAAGTAATTAGAGAGAACAATGAAAGACAAGTTTTTGTTTTGGTTTCTTGGAGATTTCATTCCAACAGATATTGCAATTTGTTTAAAAGTATTGAGTTTTTAAATTAAAGCCCAATCGAAGAAGGACATTACTTATTAATCAAAGTCAATTTAATATTTTCATTACTAAGTTGAAGGTGAGGGTGGGAAGGGTCAATTGATTCTTGAGGTAACTTAGCAGGAGTTGCTCCCCAAAATTGTTTAAAACTTTAACTTATATTTGCGATATTTGGAACCTGTTTAGGTTCATCATCAGGCATCTCAAATTAAGTCGTGTTAAAGTCTACTATATTTTTTATAATTTCATATTAAGGTCCATAAATTTTGAGAGTAAATGTTAAATCCGGGTAAGAATCTTCATAATTTGTTCAGTAGACAAGTCCACCACTTGATCCTAATCATGGATAAATGTTAACCTTCCTTTTAGCACATTCCTCCGAAGGAAAGTAGCTATTGAGGTTGGACTCATGACGGAATTTTTGAAAAATTTCTTCAAATCTTTATCGATCCTACCTAGTAGACACCGAAAATGACCCCCGTTAAAATTTATATATATATATATATATATATATATATATGTGTCTGTTAACACGATAGCGGCCAGAGTTTTTGTTTTTTCGTCACGAAACTTGGTATATAGCATTCAATTAGCAAACGATTGAACGAGTTCGTTAACCACCAAAGTCGGTCCACCGGAAGGGGGGGTTTACCCCGAACCCAAAACACTAATTTGACTATGTCAGCCGTAATATTTGTTATATTTCAACGAAACTTGGTATTCGTAGTGGTAATATAGAGAGAAAAGTGAGATATAAAAATGAACTAAATCGGTTCATTAGAAGGGGGGGTTTACTCCGGACCCACAATACCAATTCGCCACTACCAGCCGTGATTTTTGGTATATTTCGACGAAACTCGGTATTCGTAGTGGTAATCCACAGGTAAATATGTGTTGTAAAAATAAACTAAATCGGTTCATTAGGAGGGGGGGGGGTTTACTCCAGACCCACAATACCAATTCAGCACTACCAGCCATGATTTTTGGTATATTTCGACGAAACTCGGTATTCGTAGTGGTAATCTACAGTTAAATATGTGTTGTAAAAATAAACTAAATCGGTTCATTAGAAGGGGGGGTTTACTCCGGACCCAAATTCCTAATATACTCATACCGGTCGTAATTTCTGCTGTATTGTAACGAAACGCGGTATACGTCGTGGGTAACTCATGAGAAAGAAGTGTTGTAAAAATGAGCTGAATCGGTCAATCGTAAAGCGGGGGTTTAATTTGTAATATATTTCAATAGAAAAGCCCGCCAAACGTAGGTTCACAAAGCCGCCGCAAGGAGGGCTTTCTACCACTAGAGTGACTGTATCCTGTTCCTGCGTTAGATCAAAATACGATAATATGAGGTTTTTTGTATTTATTACGTAGTGTAGTCGGTACCATGTGTAAACATAACTCTGGAAGCAAATTAATAATTGATCAGTTACTCATTAAAAATTTAAAAGAGAACTATTCATGTTTTTATTTTATTTATGTAGGATATTTTAAGCAAATTGTTCTGGAAAGCAGTCTACACTACCCAAATTCCGAGGAAAGTGCTTAGTTATGCAGCTCCTGCGTGACGGACTTTATTATGTCAAATTTCTAATTTTATTGTAAGTAAATGAAGAAATTAAACATATTTTTAACTAGAAGACTTTGCTAATAAACATTTTAAAAATTGCTTATAAGTAAAAAGTAATCTATGTTACCTTAAAATTTCTTGTTCCAGCTTAAGTGTGCTCTTCTGAACAGAATTAATAAGTGCAGAACTGTCGACAGGCTCATGTTCACTCACTTCGTTAAGGAGATTTTCATAAACTTCCTCGGGGTTGGTTTTCTTCGATTCCATCTTTGAATCTTCACTGGCATAAAGAGAGGCTTCATCTATGGGATAGGTTAACAATTTAGGAGGTTCAATATCGTAGTAACGATCCTCATGTTCATTTGCTATGTAACCAGCAGGCTCTTCTTCTGGTGGATTATCTTCTATATTTCTCTCTTCGGGAATAACAGTTTTGATCTCAGATTCTGATTGTAAAGGGAGATTTGTTTTTGTAATGCACTTCTGTAGATCTGAAAGTTCTTCTTTTGTAGTTGGGTCAATAAGATTTTCGTTACAACTGACAAATAGGTCAGAGTCAGCAGTACTTTGCAAATTCTCAGCAGAATTGGTCGGTTTATCATTTGCCCTGGATTCATTATACATCTGTAGTAATTTTCCACGTCCCATTCCCCCACTTAACCCAGAATACTTGGGCTCAATAGAGATACGACTAACTTTATCTTTTAAGGATAAATGTAAAGGTGGTGAGTCATTTAGTTTAGAAGTAACATCACCATCAGATGTATCTGTGCCTGTGTTATCGAATTTGTTACTTTTCAGTAAACTGGAAACCTCATTTTTCTCTTTAGGGGGGATATAATCCTGAAAGGATTGTTTGTATACTTCAGAGTCTCTAGCACCACTAAGAAGACTAGTTAAATCATGTTTTTCTTCAGTTCTCCTTTCTGTTAACAAGTGCTGCCTAAGATGGTTATAAATAGGACTAATTTCGATCTCATTGGCAGATTCTTTTTCAGGATGCTGTTTTGGAGTTGACGTACAATTTTTACTATCTGTAGAAGAAAAACCATGATGGGTTCTGGCTTTATCAGAATGTTTCAATAAGTTTTGTTGTTTAGCAACTGAATATTTTTCACCATGCTGTGCTGATATTTCAGGTGAATCGGAATTGTCTAGATCTCTTCTATTAATTGAGTTACTTTTCTGAGAAAGAAATGCAGAGAAACCTCTGCTCCTTGATACACCCCTACAAGTTTCCTTAGAATTATTTCCTAGTCTGTCTGTAGGAGATAAATTATCGGTTCTGTACGAGGCATTCTGATGGCTCTCAATATTTTTCCTTTCCAGATTTTTTTCACTGCAAGGAGTTGAATGGTAAAAATCAGTATCAGGTCGATAGGTGTTCTCTTCTTTGGGATTATGGGAATTAACACTTTTCTGCGGGCAATGCATTACATAATTGTCATTTAATTGTTCAAAGTCTTTAGATTTTTGGTTACCTGTACTAGATCTGCTGAAATTTGTTACTGAGGAATTTGGAGATTCGGAATTTGAAATACTACCTCTAGTTTTCTTTTTAACAAGATTTTGTGAAGAAAATGAATGGGAATGCTCATTAGAAGATCTTTGTAAAGGATCTCTTTGAATGTTTTCTCTTTCATTAGCACTGGAGACGCTACTGTCAGAGGAAAACATGGTGTTATCGCTCAAAAACATGTCAGCCTTAAGATGAAGCCTTACTTCTTGTTGAAAAGGCTTGCTTTCTGAAATTCTTTCATTTTTCAGTCGTTTTTCTTGCTTCTGAGATCTATCAGTTAGTTTATTACTAAAGGAGTCACTTTTATCACTGCTATCGCTCCCTCTATGAGAAGTTTTACTTTTTATTGTAGTTTGCTTTATACCTGAATTATTTATTTTTCTGCTTGAAATTAAACGATCATTCTTTTCTTCAAAAATAATATTTTTCAAATTATGACCTTCAGGTTTCCTCTCCTCTAAATGACTTTTATGCTTCGCATTTTTACTTTTGGATTTTATTTTAAATGTTGAACCCTCTTGAACACCTTCATTGTCACCTACCATATCGAAAGTACTTTTCAAACCTTTTTCTAAATAAGTACTATCACTTGAAAGAATCTTAGTAAGATAATTACCAGTTAACTTGTCAGGCATGGTGTATTCCTGCGAGCAACTTTCAGTGGAATAAGCTGATTTCTGAGCACTTTCTCTAGTAGGAGCATTTCTATCATGAAAACTATTTTTATATATCAAATCTGGGCTCTTTTCTGATAAAATTGTCAGTTCTGGATTCCCTGATTGATGTTGTTCATAATCACTACTTCTTTTTTCTGAGAAACTTTCCTTACCAGATGTGTTTGGGTGAAGTAAGGATTCTGGACTTAAAATAAACCCTTCAGTAAGAGCTTTAAGAAACAAATTATGCTGGGGACTTATTTTAATATCACTGTTTTCTTCGATTTGAGAAGAATGCATAGTCTGCAAAAATAAATATATATATATATCAGTCAAATGCAGAATATAAAAAGAGGTTTTATATAATCTGTTAAGCATATCGCCTCGTTGTGACATCTCAATAAATAAATAAATATAATCTGTTCACACTTACTTCACTCTTTTCGGCAATTGAAGACCTTGAGGTTGACATACTGTGATTGCAATGCAGATTTGCAGTATCCTTCTTCTTTTTGTGCTTCCAAAATGTTATAATATCTAGAAATGGATATAACAATAATGTTATGCGCTGCATATCTAACAACTTCAAGAAATATCTATTTAAATAAATTTAAAAAAAAAAAAAAAAATCAGTCCCATAACAGGCCACAAGGGCCACATAATGTAGAGGTATCTGATTCTTGACCATACAGCACACTAGGGAGATAGTGTGGTCAGTACTATGCTCTGCACTATGCTACGATTATGGTCAGATTAATTGATTTACCGATGATGGGATTTGAATGTTTACATGACAGAAATGCAGAGGAGGAGGGCTTTGCTATAAGCCAGGGTAACAGGAAAAATAGTCTTTTAGTTAGGCAACCTGGTATAAACAGGACTTTAAATTGATTGCATGGCCAATGACCATTCAAAGGATATATATATATATATATATATATATATATATATATATATATATATATATATGTGTGTGTGTGTGTGTGTATTTGCCTTTTGGCACAAATGGAAATGTCGGACAAATGGTCCGATTTTGATGAAATTTGGCAAATACTCTAAAACGGTCGGGAAATCAGGGTAAGTGGAAGGTGACCATTCGAAAGCTTACTGAATTCTCTAGAAAAAAGATTTGAAGTAGTTTTCAATGGGGTGATGCCAATCAGAAAAATAAGTGCTTAAAACCTCAAAAGTTTTAGTTTTGTTTACCCCACTTTTTTTAATTTCATTTAGCAGTAAAATTAGTTTGTTAGTAAAACAAGGTAAGAAAATTAGAAATATATCTGTAATATTATTTTCCTAGAGCATAGAGAGAGAGAGGAAGGAGTAATTTCAACTTAACAACGTTACTAGTGCTAACAAACTTCTAAGAAATAACCTTACTTTAAATTGAAACAGGTTTGAATTTATTTATGTATGTGGAATCCATGTTCTGTACAGCAATTACCCAAAACTTAAAAAAACAAACCATTATCTAAGAGATAAAGTTAGTGTCAGTTTTTCTGATGTAACAAACTAAAACGTCTTAAAGAAGCAATGTTTTGCCATTCGCACGTAATATTGATTTACCTCCATCACAAACTACAGAGCACTTTATATTGCAGTGATATATAATGCATAATGTCTTACACATTATATATTAATGCTGCTTAAATATTAATCATCAGCTGCTTAATTCACCTCATAAAGTCAATATATGACATTATATAATAAAACTCTGCCTAATCTAAATTTTCACTATTCCGAACAGGGTTCGGTCTTAATTCGTTTTGATTAGCAGGACTCTACTGTAATAGCTTTCATTTTTCTCAGCGCCCAATGTGAAATGCATAATAGAAGAATGTAAGTAAGGATAATAAACATTTATTCTAGTGAGGAAATACCTTTTTCAAAATCGTGCGAAGGAACTGCAAATTGGATTTCAAATAGAAGTTTACTGAGTCTAATTTTGTGTGAGCCATTTAAAAGAACTATAGATCCAAATATAAAATCCTCTATTTCACAGCAATTGTCTAACTGGATTTCACCAGCATCTGAGAGAGCTCTATTCAAAATATGATCCCATTTCCTCCTACAAGGCAAACATTATGTTAAATTGTAAGGTCTCACTAAATGTATAGAATTTTTTTTTTAACATAAGATATTAAATTTTCAAATCCTGAGCTGCTAAAAAAACCTACTCTAATTCCAAGTTCAATTGGAGAGAAGGTATTGCTCCATAAATCCTAACAATGTGGCCTTGTTCTTTAATGTATTTCCATGGACTTGGCAGAAAATATATTTCATCCTCTCCAACAGTCAGCGTACCGTGTTTATCTAATAGGCGTATAGAATAATATCCTTCCTTTAAGCATGACAAGACAGAACCTCGGTAAAACATATCATCAATATCCTGTACAATGACCATCTGAAAATGAACAAAAAACAATTAAAATTTTTAAAATTTGTATTTACTTGGAAATGATGTATACATTTTTAAACACAAATTGGATTTTTGAGATAATAATCTTAGCAACATTAATCAGTATAAGAGATTCATGGTTATAGCCCGTTCAGATAGATCGAATAGATCACATCTCGCATGCATGAAATTTTGAGGGAAATATTCCCGCCGGTTCCACCATTTGCATTAACATTTCAATGAACAACACACTCCGTGGAAATAAATAAAAACTGATTCAAGGTAGGGATTGTCGGGGTTCGGTCACTGCTACTTGATAAAACTACATTTTATCATAAAAATGGTTTTATTGTGCCGACGTTTCGGCTTGAACTTCAAGCCTTCATCAGGGCTGTAAAAAACAAGTAGGACGGATGTAGTACTGAATTATACACACACATATATATATATATATATATATATATATATATATATATATATATATATATATACATATGCCTACAAACATAAATACACATACATATATACATACATACATATGTGGAAAAAGACAAAAACATAAAATACTAGAACATAATATATAGAAGTGAACATAATATATAGTGTTTGGATTATTAGGAAAACAGATATAAGAATAACAGATTACATATTAGATTAGATATAAGAATAACAATATGGGCTTACCGATGGGAAGATAGAGAACTATTCCTCACAAATGCGGGATCATTTCTGACAGTTAATACAGGGAAATATAGGAAGAAAGGAGTTGGTGAGGGGGAGGGGGGTTCTGGACCACCCAATGGACAGAGAACATAGAAGATGAAAGAAAGAGCGGCAAAGTACAGTAAGGGGTCATAAAGTCATAAAATGCTGTGTTAATGGAAAGGGAGGCAGGTATGAAGGGCTATATTGCAGGCGGTATAGGGGATTAGGATGGAGTTTTTAATAAATGGAAGATGTTGGAGTAGGTAGAGGAGATGACTTCTTTGTCAATTTTGTCATTAACTGGATTATTTTCTAGGTGGATAAAAATTGATTCGGAAAGGAGGCGTTTTTCTTCGTTGGATTCAGTGGAAAGGATGGAGTATTGGTCAAAACCAAAGTCATGTCCGTCTGTGATGGCATGTCTAGTTAAAGCTGTCTTTATGTCTTTATTCCGTACATCATTTTGTGGTTGTTGATACGTTTTCTTACTGGGTTTTTAGTCTGTCCAATGTACGCACTATTGCAGTTGGGTGTGATGCAGGGGATTCTGTAGACTACATTGGTCCTGTCTTTTTGTGGGATAGGGTCTTTAAGAGTCGTATGTAAGTTTTTCAGTTTGTTCTGTGTCGATAGTCCTAGTTTTAGAGTGGGGAAAGTATCGCGTAGGGATTTTTGGATTTTTTCTGTGAGGTTTGGGATATATGGGAGGCCTCTGAATTGAGGGACAATATTATCTTGGGTAGTGGGGATGGGTTTAGGGTTATTAAAAGAATTTATGAGACGGGTGATAATGTTCGTAGGAAATCCATTGGTAGTAAGAATATCGAGGAGTCGGGATTTGTTGGCAGGGTGAAATTTGGTGTCGGATAGGGAGAGGGCTCGATTTATTAGGTTGCTGGCAGTATTGAGGATTTGGTGTTTGGGGTGTGAGGAAAGGTAATGGAGAAGTCGTCCCGAGTAAGTGGGTTTGGTATACCAATCAGTGGATATAGAGCCGTCTGTATTTCTAATAAGGAGTATGTCAAGGAAAGGGAGGGAGTTGTTAGTTTCGGTCTCGATGGTGAATATTAACCGGGGGTGGTAGGAGTTAAAGGCTGTTAGAATTTCTGGAATCTTATCAGGATTAATTATGAGGAAGAGGTCGTCAACATATTTTTTAAGGAAAATAATATCGTCGGGGAACATGGGGAGGATTTGGTCAAGGAGGTCATTAAGGGTAATATTGGAAAGGTCAGGAGCGAGGCAGTTACCCATGGCGAGGCCAGAGATCTGGTTGAAGAATTTATCTTGGAATAGGAGGTATCCGGATTTGCAGCAGAGGGATAGGGATTCAAGATAGGAAGATCGAGATAGCTTGGTGTGTGGTTCGAGGGTGGTCCAATTCTTGTCAATAATTTCGAGGGTTTTATCTATGGGAATGTTTGTGAAGAGGGACTGGGCATCTAGAGAGGCTAAAATGAAATTAGGGGGGATGAGAAAGGAGTGTAGTTGTTTTTTAAGGTCGTGTGCATTCTGTACGTCATAGGGGTTATTGTGACTTAAGGTCTGGAGGGAAGTAAGGAGAAATTTGCTTAGTTTTGAGGAGGGGGAGTTTATATTAGAAATGATGGGACGTAAGGGATTATTTTCTTTATGGATTTTCGGGAGGCCATGGCATCTGGGGGCTTGGGAGTTATGTGAGATGAGGTGTGAGCGGGTCCGTTGGTCAATCTCTTTGTTGTCATGTAGTTTATGTATGTGTTTGTTAAAGGATTGTGTGAGGGAGGGGGTGGGATTTCTGTTATGGGGGGTCGGTAAGTAAGTGGTGTTGTCAGAAAGGAGTGTGATCATTTTTTCCGTGTATTCAGTCCTGTCCATGATAACGGTTTTGTTCCCTTTGTCAGCCCGGGTAACGATTAATTCGTTATGGGATTTAAGGAAGGAGCGGGTGGTTCTTATGTCTTTGTAGAGTAGGGGAGAAATTTTGGGGGATTTGAGGGAAGGATGGTGTAGGTGGTTTGTAATAACGTTGGAAATGCGTATTCGGGATAGTTCTCTCTCTTCATCATTTACAATAAGTGTCTTATCTCTATGAATGTATTCTAAATCGGTGATAAGCTTTGGGACCAATTTGCCCAGGTTCGTGACAGGGGTGGCAAAATTGGGCCCAAGTGATAGAATATTGTTCACTTCGGGGGGTATATCGATGGAGGAGATATTATGGACCCATTCTGGTTTCCCAGAGGGGAATGAATTATGGTTATATTTCTTGAGTAGGATTGTATCAAGTTTGGATTTAAGGGTGTGCTTTTTTTGTTTTTTTGTAAAATCTTTGGTTGTTTCCATGATGGAAACAAACGAGCTATAATCTCCTTCATCGATATTTTCCCGGAGTGAGTGGTGGAGGTTTTCTAATTTTAAGTCCGAAAAGTAAATTTTACTATTAATTTCTTTTATTTTTAAATTCAAAATTGATTTTTTAAATTGATGTTTGGCTTCATCTAATTTTTCAGAGTAGCGTGGCGGGAGGGAGATTTTGTTCAAGCAATGTTCGATAATTGTGGGGAAAACATTTTTGCTGCGGCATTTGAGAAGGAAAATTCTCTGTTCCCGAGCAATCGTGTTTGCCTGGGTAAGCCGGGATATTTTGTTGATGAGAAATTTATAGGCAGGGAATTTCGTTTTGATGGAGCTAAAGGAATGATCTACCTCGGTTTGTTGAGAAGCTTGATTCCTCTGTTGTAAGGTGGGTTCAGGTCCTGAAGCGATGGATGTGGTGAGAGAATCTGCGGAGGAGTTGGAAGGAGAGCTGGAGGTTCTACTGTGTTGAGCTTGGAGCGAGGACTGCATGGCTAGTCGGGCTTGGAGTCTGGTAGTCATTCTCGCTGTAGTAGTGTCCATTTTGTTGTTGTTGCCCCTTTTCTTCGTGTAATTCATTGAGATACGATCTCCTCTCAATAAAAACTGATTGTGTCTCGCAGGACCAGGAAAGGCTTTGAGAGGTCAGGCAAGGGAGATAGTGTTTAATGTTTATCAATATTTAGCCAAAGCTTAGGCTAAAAACCAATTAAACTATAGCCCGTTCAAATAGATGGAGGGAGTGGGTATTTTATCCTTTGAAAATAAATTTCTCTGAAATATTTCAAATACATTAATTTGTAATGTTATTTCAAATACATTTTGCCCAAATCTGGTATTAATATTATTAATTAAAGACCGGTGATGACGTTGCACCGGCCTATCCAAAAATTGACAACGAATTTTTAGTTTCCTGTGATTTGTGTATTCCAGAACGTGAAATTCTGGACAAGCAATGGTAGAAACTTCATCCAACAGAGAGGGAAGTTGTAGGAACTATTACTAATAATCTGCAATAATTTTCTTTAGATAGATTTCTACTTAAACTCAAACACCAGAAAATATTTTACAAATATATTTTACTATTCATCACATTGTTTGATTAACTAAATTTATTACTTCATAACATAATAGCTTGAACGTTTTTTCTTCTGATGATAGCATTTTCTCTGATGGCTGCTTGGAGCGCTAGTTGTTAATAATTTCAAATTTAAACCAGTAAATAAAATTATTAATATAATTGTTTCATTTATTTAACTAAACTATTTTTAATAAATAAATTTAAACTTACTTCGCCGTTTTCAGGAGAATAAACTGTTTCACCTCTATTTTTTCGTTGTGAATTAACAATTGGTTTTAGCTTTTCATCAATTTCTCTTAGATCCAAACAACTCTTGCAATGCAACCAATATGTAAAAGGGTCAAGGCATTGCAATTTTTTTAAAGATCCATATTGTGGATTGTGCTCGTACACCTCCATCGGGCACGTTCTTGTAAAAGACAAATGATTAATAGAAAATAACTCTTTATTGCAAGAAATTTTGTTTGATTTGGTACCTCCATTGACCTAAGCTTACATACTTTTGAATAATCGAATTTCTTCAGAGCCACTAATACATACATAGGTACTAGTGCATGTGTATGTATCTGTATGTATGTATTTACGCATCTATATGTATGAATGAATGTATGTATATGTATAAATATGTATGTATGTATGTATATATATATATATATATATATATATATATATATATATATATATATATATATATATGAAATACTACTTGTAATTATCCCTTTTCTTTAAAAAATTAAGAAGCATTTTTTATGTTATTTGAGTAAAATCCCACCAAAAACAAAATGTAAAAAAATTCCAAGTCTCGCATCATAAAACCAAGTCAATTATTTTAGTTAGTATCTATGGAAGCACCAGTTCAAGAACTTTATTATAAATATATAATTTTATTGTTATAAATTGTTATCTAATCAATTACCTGCCAATATTAATAATGACTAGATATTCGATACCTTTATTTCTATAATAATTATAATGACTTGGCAATATTAGGCTAAAATATCTTGAAAAACTAAGAAGGTCTATGAGCATTACAGCATAAAAGATAACTCTTTAATTTATTTAATCAATTTGGCATAGATTTTAGCCAATTTACTCTTCAGTATAAAATAATACATGTCAATAAAATAATAATATATAATATCCCCAATAAAATTATTATAATGTAAAAAAAATAGCCTATCTTTGTCTATTGCAGATTTACAATAATTTGAATTTTTTGAACAGCTGTTAACTCCAATATTTAATGTAAATTTCAAAGTCAATTTTTTTTTTCAACTTCATAAAAATATCTATCCAAATAAAATAGCTTTAGAAATATCCATTATCAAATACTTTTTATCAGAGCAAAAAAATAAAAACAAATATGACAACTAAAATAAATCAGTGGATTAAAAATGTATGAAGAATTGAAGTTGTATTTTTTCTTTAACCAGCTTTTTTTCTCCAGTTATGTGCTGACTCTGCTCATATAATTTCCCCAGCTTCCTAACTTGCTTGATTAGGTGAATGCACTGTAGTATTGTGCAATAGCAGCAATATTTTAAAAGTAGGATCTAGTAGTAGTAGAGCGGTTAGCATGTTGGAATTACTGAAAGAGATCCTGTACTATATGCATGTTAAGAAACATTGACAAGTAGATAGTCATGGCCTTGAAAATGGCAACACATACAAAAAATAAATAAATAACCCTATAGAATGAGAGTACTTTTTCGAAGGGTCTTATCCTTATTCAGAGCATTCCAAAAAGAAAGGATCAACTTCCTGCCTTGTTTATCTTTTAATTTCACGCATGCCAGTTTCCACACACAAACAGCTGAAAGTACTATCATTGAATCTACCAAACGCTTCAGCAGTGGTACCCAAGTTTCAGACGAGTTTTTAAAAATGAAATTGTTTCTGGAGACAGAAGGTATGATGCTTCATTAAACCGTATGGAGCTAAATCTCCAATCAAGGTTGACAAAGCTATTTTGATTGGATCACGATGGCATTGCAGGAAGTACTCAATCAAAGATTTACCAGACTGAATGAAAGAGCAGAAGAAAAAAAAAACATGCTTTCCAGAAGGTCTGTGAGAGGTTAAACAGGAAAGAAAAGATCAATATCGTTCCTCAAAGAACCAGAAACAATCACCTTAAAGCTTATCCCTTAAAGAAATTTGGAATATGACATATCTGCAAATTGGGCAGGGAATTGCATATATATTTATTTATTTATTTATTTAAATTTTAACGTCCATTAACTAGGAATTTTAGGACGGGTTATCTATAGGTTACCACCCTTTTCTAGCCAGGATAGGGCTGATGCCTTTTCTTTTTTCTAAAGAAAAGCCACCACCCCTAGTGGGAATTGAACCCACGACCTTTGGCTCAGAGTGTTAAGTGCTCACGCCTTAACCCTCACAGCCATCGGGTCTCCTTGCATATATATATAATATTATTATTGGTATTTATAGTAAAGTATTCATCAAACGTTGATCCATTTATACTGATTATTAATTAACATTCACAAAATAAATGTTATAATACTTCTGTCATTCTAGAAGAAAACTACATGCCTATGTTCCTATGGGATAGGAACTTAATAATACACATTTTCTAAACTTGTAGCATGGTTAGGCAACAGAAAAGGCAGGATTGCCTGAATGTTGTGTGTTTTCTCTTATTCAAACTATTTATTTAAAGAAACAATAGACACCCCTTTTCTTTTTTTATGAAAAACTTCACCAAACCTAAGGATGAGAAATGTCTAGAACACTCTCTTCCGCAGCAATAACTGCCTTAAGCCTTGAATGCACAAAACTTTTTTTTAAAAAAGCAATTTTGTTTTTCTAATTTAGAGCATTGCAAAACAACTGCCAATCTGAACTTATTGAATTGACAAAAATTTGGTTCCAAGAAATACTCTGATAGATCCTAATGTCTGAAACCCTTCACAGCCTTGCACAGGCAGAGCATCTAAGTGGGACTCCCTCTGTGCATTAAAAGGTTAAAGCAATTATACAATTTACATTTTAATATCAGCAACTACAAGCAGTTTACACTTAATTTCAGAGCAACAGTAGTGGTTTCTGAACCAAGAAGTGTCAGTATTTTAAGCAACAGATTTAGCTTTATCTGGTCTCAAGAAACTTTTGTGGAAGCACTTTGAAATATAAGATAGTAAACATTACTTTGGTTACCATTTTTTCTTCTATAACAAATGGAAAAACAATTACAGTACAATAAAATCTAATGAAATGAAATGCTTAGTTCCCATTTTGGGGTCTTATTAATTATAGGTTTGAATGTACATTTGTTGCCATAAAAAAATAAGTCTCATGTTAGTTTATTAGAATATGTAAAATATTTTTTTTCTAAAACTTACAGTAAATGCTTCAGTTAAACTAAGCAGAATACGATTCACGATTAGAAACAATCTAATAGAAATAACAGGAAACTCATTAAAACAACAACAGGAAGACTCCTTTTTATAACATTTTCAAAGTCAAAAGGATGATATAAGATAAACAAGAAGTTGCGCCTAATCCAAAGAAGTAGTATTCTAATAATCCCTATCACGATAGTTTCTACAGATAAAAAAACGACTTATTTGATGACGTCTTAGCATATAAAATAGCTAAGTGAAAAATATTTCTAAGTATTTTATATTATCATATTCTGTTAGACCCCAAAATTCCAATCCAGAGCCCAATAAGTCAATTGGAATCATGTTGACATGAGTTACAAACGTTAATGTAGTACATACATTCTCAGGATATTAGTATCTTCAACAAAATAACAGTTCATTATCTCCAGGTTGGCATAAAACTCAAACATGTACACGTTATATTGAACATTGAGTGAGTGAGGTTACCAAAAGGAAGTCAGTTTTACTTTACTGCTTAGCAATGAGCTGCATATTGTTTACTAAACTTTCTTATTAATTGTGAAATAACGAACTATTCAACGACATGACAATGGGTCCATTGCTTAAAGAGATTAACTCTAGCCAGGGTGAATGAAGCGACACCTCTTCTTTTTGAGGACTCAATCCTGGAGTCTACATGGCTCTATTCATTGTCCATTCTGAGGCTTAGGTGAAAATGTTATTTGTGTATTTCTAATAAACTTCTCGGGACTTGGAATTCAACACTATAAATAATATTCCATCGAAATAAAAGGCGACTCTTACACAAAAATTAGGCTTAGCTTTTCGAATTTGAGCCCAAGGTACTATTAACCTTCGCAGACGATGTATCTTAAAAAAAAAACACGTCCAAGAAAAGAGGAATCCACCTTATTGTCTCGACGATAACCCACCTTATATATGTATTATCTTGGACAGATGGAGTTACTTTATTTATTTAGTTACTTTATAAGCAATATTATAATTTAATTAAAAATAATTTACTAAGTGTTGACAGCATTTGTTCTTTTCTTTCGTGTTATTTTTTCTGCTTTAATGGATTATATTTTGTTCAATTCTTCTGCTAAATAAAGTATTTTGTGAAAAATTGCACATTTTTATAAATAAAAACTGTAGATTAATACAATTATATCTAAATTAAATCGATGTTACCTAGTGACTAGCAAAATGAACCCTTGTAACCTCCTTACACTTTAAATTCAGTTTACTTGAAGTTTGAGGTTGATTGTTCCCCACTTTTTTAAATATAAATATACTTTTCATTTAAACCATAACAATGCCTAGTTTAGAAGTCGTCACTAATAAAGTCGTTGTGCATCCCCTGGTTCTTTTAAGTGTTGTCGACCACTTTAATCGAATGGGAAAAATTGGTAATCAGAAAAGAGTGGTTGGCGTTTTACTCGGATGTTGGAAAGCCAAAGGAGTCCTGGACGTTTCAAATAGTTTTGCGGGTTTGTATATATTATTTTTGTGATTACCTTACTTATATCCAAATTTCCTTAAAAAAAAAAAAAAAAAAGATAATTTCAATGTAGATGGGACATTGCTGATCCAGTCTTTTACCTTATGTTGAGTGTTTGAAAACAGATTCTTCTAAGAATTTTTGCTCAAACTTTTTTCATGTTTTCTGTTAATTCACAGCCATAATTGATATATTTTATTTAAATATACTTAGGTTCTTTAACCTTAAAATGTGTTCAAAAACTGCCTTGTGGCATTTTTGAAAGAACCCCTATAATTTTAGATGACGTATTTTTATTTACTATTGTTTAGACCTGTTTTTTAGAACGTAGGACAGTAATTATTATTTTACTTATATATAAACATTAATAATGACATAGGAAGGAAAGTACCTTTTTTTTTTTTTTTTTGGCTAACCTTCCTACTGCAATATGAATTTTCTTAGATATTTCTTGAGTTCAATAGTCATTTTTGTGAAATCCTTGAGAAACTTCCTGTAATTAAAGGGGAAGAAGCCAATACTACATAATCTCTGGCTGAAACTTGTGTGACTAATTATTTCTGGGAGGAATAAAACCTTGCTGTGTTATTAGTTGCTTTGATTTTACTAGAGATGTTTTAATTAATGCTTTTAAATTTTTTTTTTTTTTTTTTTTATGGCCATCGACACAATTCTTGGCCATTAGCGCCGACATCCAGGGTGCAGCCAGGAATTTTCTCAGTGAGCCCTGAGATGAGAAAATTTTTGCCGCCGGTGGGGATCGAACCCACCATCTCCCGCTTATGAATCCAGCGCGCTAGCCACTAGACCACGGGAGACCCCTTTTAATATATTTTGCAAGATTTAGTTCGTCAGGAGGTTCAATTGTAAAATTTCACAAAACAGTAATCCTTTTGTTAAAAATTAAAGTTTTTAGTATCTTTAGGTTTATTTCCAAGCAAACTACTTTCTTAATTAAAATACACATTTAAGGGCCAGAAATGCATTTACAAAATTGCCTATATTCCCAAGGGTTGTTGTAAATGTCTCCTGTCACCTTCCCTTGCTTATTCCGATCCACTTACACCTTTTTGTAAACTACTGACTCCTCTGGCTTATACTGCAGATACATCCTGTGTCCCTATCCTTTATTCAATCTAAAATCAGAAAATGGTAGTTGCCTTGAATTGTTAAAGCTTTCACTCTCTCTTTTCTCAAAGACGGGGCTAAGTAAAACTTTAGCTTGGCTATTTATAGTTTTATTAAATTTTGATGTTTTAGTTGATGACTTAGACATGACCTCCAACCATCAGGCTCAGTAATAGATTTTCTAGGATTAGATGGCCAAAATTGGTATGAAATTTAAATCTCATTGTCTTTTTTGGCGATCAATTGAGTGTAAAATATATATCTTAAAATCTTTAACCAAGATCGGCCTTAAACTGTTTTCTAATATTGGTTAATGAAGAAAACTAGTTGATAGCGAAAATAAAGAAGGAACAGGATTCTGCAATAATTTTAACGTATATGAGCATGAGGCATTTTAAGAAGCTTAGCTATGGCTAAGTGATCGTACCAGTATTTTATTTACTTTTGCTTTATGAAATTAAATAATTCAAGTGGTTCTACGTTTTGGAATTAATATGTGAAAACAGAAGTTTTCTCTATTACTATGCCTTTAGACTATTCTTATAGTTCCATGTGTATTCAAATTATGTTTTTATTAAATATTAATTTTTTTGTTTTTGTTGCTGTTCCAGTGCCTTTTGATGAGGACGATAAAGACAAATCTGTTTGGTTTTTGGATCATGATTATTTAGAAAATATGTATGGAATGTTCAAAAAAGTAAATGGTAAGTAAAACAAATTTTGTATTTAATCTATTATTAAAGAGATTTTTTATACTACTGGGGATGTTTTTTTAGCACGAGAAAAAGTTGTTGGATGGTACCACACAGGCCCAAAACTTCATCAAAATGATGTTGCTATAAATGAATTAATCCGACGATATTGTCCGAACTCAGTTCTGGTTATTATTGATGCTAAACCTAAAGATCTTGGCCTACCTACAGAGGCGTATAGGGCTGTTGAGGAAGTTCATGATGTAAGTATTTAAGATAAATTGATTTTCATTTTCTGTTAATTTTATTTTCATAGGGTCTCTCAGTGGACCTGTGGCTTACGCCTTGGATTCTCATGCGGGAGATGTGGATTCGAGTCCTGCCCATAGCAGATTTTTTTTTTAATTTAAAGGCCTGTTGAATAAATTCCCTGCTGCACCATGAACGTTTAAAAAAGGTGGCAATCTATAGATAGCCCAGCACTAATGGCCTAGATGTTGATACATCATTAAAAAAAATATATATGTACAATTTTCATATTAATGGTAAATCATAATTTATGAAAACTAAGATATAAAAACTATTTCTTTTGATCAAACTAAACTTTTTTAATGAAAATGAGTGAATGATGTAGAAACTGCCAATCGGTCAGTTCTTCCTCCCCTTATAGAAAGGCTTCAAAATCAAGTGGAAACATTGGTGTAAATACAAGCTCATTTTTATTAAAACATATATTTTTATTCTACTATTATTACCAAACCCCGACTATCTCCATCTTTGTAATCTACACAGACTTCTGAATTTTCAATAAACACAATACATTTAAAAAAAAATACTTTAGTTTAGAGCCTTCTGCTCAAATTCAGGAACCTAAATATGCTTTAGCTCCACACGTCAAACCTATGTAATGTACTATATAACATACAGACTTCTTTTTCTTACATGGGCACCTCACCAGTGCGAACACACTTTTTTGTACGTTTTTTTTTTCTTCAGTTTAGTCGTTGCTAAAGCATATTTATGCCAATAATGGCTTTAGAAATTGAGGTACCTTACTAATGAGAAATGGGTGATAAAGAAAACAGTTATTCCTATGATTCAATGAATTCGGACAAATTCTGAAGAGATTGGCGTTACCCAGATCATTTAAAACAAATGAGTGAATACTTTCAGACACCTGACAACACATTGTGTTGTATGCTTACCTACCTACTGCTCCATTGTGTTTAGGAATCCTACTCCAACTGAACCAAAACCTCCATGCCTCCATCTATTCGAGTTCATTATTATTGCCAGACTTTTTCATTATTATTATCTATGTTATTTAATATAAACAACTAAACAGGCTTACCACCCAGAGAATACGGCCTGTTTTCCTCAGGTTGGATTTAAAAATAAGCATGCATTCCATTACTAATGTTTAAAAAAAAAATTGTAAACGTATATTATTGAATTTGAATAATCCAATTTCAGGATGGCTCACCTACAAGTAAAACATTTGAGCATGTTCCAAGTGAAATTGGAGCTGAAGAAGCGGAGGAAGTTGGAGTTGAACACCTTTTAAGAGATATAAAGGATACAACTGTTGGTTCATTGTCACAACGTGTTACAAATCAATTTCTCGGCCTCAAAGGACTGAATCAACAAATACAGGATATACGAGACTACCTTCTTCAAGTACTAATTTATCTTGTTCAGACATTCATATTTTTGTATGATTATGCATTTTTTCAACAAATGATATAATACTCAATGTTTTTTTAGGTTGTCGAAGGAAAATTGCCAATAAATCATCAAATAATCTACCAACTACAAGACATATTTAATCTCCTTCCAGATATGAATCATGGAAACTTTGTGGATTCATTGTACATAAAAACGAATGATCAGATGCTTGTTGTTTATCTTGCAGCTCTCGTCAGAGCTATTGTTGCTCTTCACAACCTTATTAATAATAAGTTAAGCAATCGTGACGCTGAAAAGAAAGAAAGCACAAAGAAAGAAGAGAAGCCAAAAGAGGACGAGTCAGCTTCTAAAAAAGAAGTTAAAGCGAAGTAACAGGAACATAAAAGTACTTTATTCAAAATATTTATTAATGAATTTGCTGTTATCATTTTGTTACCCTCCTCAATTTTTTTAAAGAAAATAAACATGTCATAAAGAGAAATTTTTATTGCCTGTAAATATAAATAAATTTGTCATATAAATTTTCATTCTTTTGGTTTATCTCTTTCCTCTCTAGTGCATTAATATAGAGTCAAATTAATTGTTTTGCTTGATTAAAAATTGTGAAAGTTCAGTAATTAAATTACAAAATAATATACTTCTTACTGCATTAATCATGGATCAGGTTAATTGATGTACGGTTCCTGCATCCCCAAAAGAAAGTCGAGGAATCCTACTTATGAGGTTAATCTCATGATAACAGTGAGTGACACCTAGATAATATATATTTTAAAAGAAAATCTACAATGTGCATGCCAATAAATGAGCCCCGGTACGATCGACGGAATTTTATGGCGTAGGTAACTCCCTTTCATTAAGAATGATATAAGGGCTGGAATTTTCGCTTTCTAGAACAGTCCAAAGTCTTCGAGAGCATTCCAGAACACTCTTTTTGTATGAGTGTGGGTACTCGCATTGTCGGGGTATATAACACTTGATATGTTGTGGGTTTGAAAGTCACTTTCTTGTCAGTGAAACGCAGCAAATAAATAAAAACTTAACAGTTAACGTTGAAGAATCAAAATGATACAGCGACTGAATAAAAATTAAAAAAAGTGTACTTAGTGTATCTCTTAATTAAATATATTTTATACTAAACATAAAGTTGGAAGAGATCTTGCCAGTTCTGAAACAAAAAGAACAGCTACAAAATAGTTGAAGAGCACAAAGCACATTTACGTTCCCATCCAAACGGGAATGAGCACCCTGAGAAGCAGAGAAACAAAAAAACAACAAAATTAAAATGTTGTTTATAATAGAGTATTTCAGTTAGAATATGTTTTAAATAAACAATGTGTATCTTATATTTTAAAGTTTATCCTTTTATTTCAACTACCACACAATCTCATATTAACTCCGGCTGAAGCCGGGTACCCCAGGTAGTTAATATAAAATTTCTTGTATGTATATTTACACATACAAGAAATTTCTTGTGTGTATATTTACACATTTCATTGGGTGTAATGAAATGTTGTTACATTGATTTTTAATTTAATTGGCTAATACGTTATAGTTAAAGGTTTATAGGAGAGGTTTGGCTCAATGGTACAGCACTCGAATCACGTTCTGGAGGATCTGAGTTTGGAACTCAGCCCCGTACCAATTTTTTTTATTATTAAGCAATCTATAATATATTTCTAGTATAGTGGCAGAGGACTTTTGGGGGTTGATGCTGTCCATTGACCTCTGTGGACATATTTTTATACATACACACTATATAAAAAACAGTCTGCAAATAGGCCACACACGCATCAATCATCATCACAATGCATGACTAAAACTGAACGACCAACATGTCGGATCTGTAATTCGGAACTAACAGTCAAACATTTACTAACCGACTGCCTTCTTATATCGAACTTAGACATACCTTGGGACATTATTGACCTACTTACTGACAGCAGCCGTCATATTGACAATATTATTACATTTAAAAAATATAAACATATATGACAAAATATGAGAGCTTTTGAACTTCTTTTATTTCAAAATTAAATGATTTTTTTAGTTTTAATTTATTCATGTTTTATTGAATGCTTAATTTCAATTTATTTGTTGTTTTTTATAGATTTTTTTACATTTAATTTCATTTATTTATTAATTCTGTTTAGTTATTTGTTTTTTTCAATAATTTACCTAGGTTTGTATTTTACTGACTTGGTATTACAAAAATCACTATGAGCAGCAATTAACAGCAAAAGAGTAAATCTATGCCATTCACATACGACAGGGAGCATCACAAAAATAAAATAATAATAATAAAATACAGTAATTCCAGGGTTCTCACCAACAGGGAAATGTCAGGGAATTTAAGTTTGAAAAAATGTCAGGGAAATTCAAATTTTTATTTTATACTAGCGGACCCGGCGAACTTCTTACCGCCTAACAGTCGATTCTTTAATTTTTTTTAATACTTATTCTGCTATTCGGGAAACAGGGTCAGCTAGTAAGATATAAAGAAAAAAGAAAGTTAATAAGTCAACAATTACATTATGTCAAAAAAATTATAAAACACTTAAAATTATTTTAATAGTCGCTACAAAATCACAATGAAAATTACAATTTCATATTTCTTATTATAATATCCACTTAATGTATTTCATTTTATTTTTACTTATTCTAAATTAAGTTTCATTTTTATTGTAGTACTTTATGGTACACGATATTTTTTGTTTAATTACCTGGCGCTTAGACAAACTGAGCAGATGGTTTTACATCACAACACGGGAACAGGCAACATACAATTGACCATGCGAGAAACATGGGTTTTCTAGATTAATACCACAGACTCTTAATGACTGCTCCTGGGATTTGTTAATAGTCAAACTGCATTCATAAGTTCAATAGCAACACAGCTGCAGGCACTGTAATGAATTCACTGCAGCTCGATTCAAACTTGCACCATTATTAGTCGAATGTCGTGCTCCACGGGTCGGTCTTAACTGAATTCTTTCACAATGATGGTGATCTTCACGTTCCTGGACAGTATAATTAGATTGATAATTAATCTGATTCGTTGCATTTCGGGTTCTTCTGCCTAAATTTGTCCGCCGACTTATAGGAGGCATATTTAATAAGTCACAAACACACACTTTTGTAATTTTATAGAAATTTGTGGCTTTTAGATTTAGTAATATTATAGATGCCCAGCAAAGAGATGTTTACATTTCAAGTGACATTTATCCACAGACAATTTACATTTTACCATAGACAATTTTTTTTGAGTAATGTTACCATTGTATAAATATTGACATTAATATTTATACGATACTAACGTCACTCAATTGTTTTGCCTTCCCAGAACCCCTCCACTAACACTTAAACTTTATGGTATGATATTAAAGTTCAAATTCACTTTAAACTATTGTTACGAATCTTTTGTATGGGAATGTAGAAAAGTGGGGTCTTTTTTATTTATCTATGGATCTATGGAAGCACCAGTTCAAGAACTTTATTATAAATATATAATTTTATTGTTATAAATTGTTATCTAATCAATTACCTGCCAATATTAATAATGACTAGATATTCGATACCTTTATTTCTATAATAATTATAATGACTTGGCAATATTAGGCTAAAATATCTTGAAAAACTAAGAAGGTCTATGAGCATTACAGCATAAAAGATAACTCTTTAATTTATTTAATCAATTTGGCATAGATTTTAGCCAATTTACTCTTCAGTATAAAATAATACATGTCAATAAAATAATAATATATAATATCCCCAATAAAATTATTATAATGTAAAAAAATAGCCTATCTTTGTCTATTGCAGATTTACAATAATTTGAATTTTTTGAACAGCTGTTAACTCCAATATTTAATGTAAATTTCAAAGTCAATTTTTTTTTTTCAACTTCATAAAAATATCTATCCAAATAAAATAGCTTTAGAAATATCCATTATCAAATACTTTTTATCAGAGCAAAAAAAATAAAAACAAATATGACAACTAAAATAAATCAGTGGATTAAAAATGTATGAAGAATTGAAGTTGTATTTTTTCTTTAACCAGCTTTTTTTCTCCAGTTATGTGCTGACTCTGCTCATATAATTTCCCCAGCTTCCTAACTTGCTTGATTAGGTGAATGCACTGTAGTATTGTGCAATAGCAGCAATATTTTAAAAAAGTAGGATCTAGTAGTAGTAGAGCGGTTAGCATGTTGGAATTACTGAAAGAGATCCTGTACTATATGCATGTTAAGAAACATTGACAAGTAGATAGTCATGGCCTTGAAAATGGCAACACATACAAAAAATAAATAAATAACCCTATAGAATGAGAGTACTTTTTCGAAGGGTCTTATCCTTATTCAGAGCATTCCAAAAAGAGAGGATCAACTTCCTGCCTTGTTTATCTTTTAATTTCACGCATGCCAGTTTCCACACACAAACAGCTGAAAGTACTATCATTGAATCTACCAAACGCTTCAGCAGTGGTACCCAAGTTTCAGACGAGTTTTTAAAAATGAAATTGTTTCTGGAGACAGAAGGTATGATGCTTCATTAAACCGTATGGAGCTAAATCTCCAATCAAGGTTGACAAAGCTATTTTGATTGGATCACGATGGCATTGCAGGAAGTACTCAATCAAAGATTTACCAGACTGAATGAAAGAGCAGAAGAAAAAAAAAAACATGCTTTCCAGAAGGTCTGTGAGAGGTTAAACACGAAAGAAAAGATCAATATCGTTCCTCAAATAACCAGAAACAATCACCTTAAAGCTTATCCCTTAAAGAAATTTGGAATATGATATATCTGCAAATTGGGCAGGGAATTGCATATTTATTTATTTATTTAAATTTTAACGTCCATTTATTATTAACTAGGAATTTTAGGACGGGTTGTCTGTAGGTTACCACCCTTTCTAACCAGGATAGGGGTGATGCCTTTTCTTTTGTCTAAAGAAAATCCACCCCATAGTGGGAATTGAACCCACGACCCTCGGCACGGAATGTTAAGTTCTCAAGCCTTAGCACTCACGTCCACTGGGCCTCCATATGTTATTATTATTACTGCTATAGTTATAAACTTAAATAAAAATATATTTATTTTAAAACAATATAAACAAAGAGTGAATTTTTGCTTATACACAAATAACCTAATTTGTTAACTGTTAAAAATATTATTGAGAACATATGTTTTTATTGTAAAAGGAATTTGCATTAACAAAGTGGAAAAGACCCGAAAAGTGTTGTTTTTAGACAGGATATTTTTTAAATTTTTCTCTCCGTAAGAACCATCCTCGTACTTCAAGGAATATTATAAAAAAAGAATTAGCGAAATCTGTTCAGTTGGTCTCGAGATTTGTGCTTACCAACACATTTAGCGATTCATTTTTATATAATAGATATATATTTAAGGTGTGAACAGAAAGAAGGGAAACATTTCTTGAATTGTATGCACATTTTCAATTGTTTGTTTTAATTAAATTTAAAAAAAAAAAAAAAAAGTTTTCTTAAAAAGAAAAAAAAGAGAAAAAGACACGTCAAAATAAATAACAAAATATCTTATAAGCTGATGATGGATTTTTATATTAGGGGATGGAGGAGGTCAAACAAAGATCAAAAAAGACCGACTCGCAGGAACTGCGTCATCTTAGCGCGGTTACGTACATCTCGAATAAATGGAATAGATTAGCATCACAAATCACAGGAAACTGACACTAGCCAACTTACACTGAATAATACAGATAATTCTTAATCCTCATTCTTGAGGAAGGCTGAATAAGTCAATACAATTATGTACTGAAAACGTACTTACTCTTCGACTACTGCTCAGAAAGTATCTTGCTTTACTAGCAAATTCGTTTTATTGTTATAATCAACTGTAAATTTGTGCTTTATGGCGAATAAAATTCAATTCTGTCGTGGGTTAAATCTTTCTATAAAATAAGAAATAACAATAACTTCAGTTGGAGGCTATGAGGAAGGTTATATAGACAGACTACATCATCATGATTAGCCACAGCCATCTTGATTACCACAGCCACTCCAAACTTATTATTACCAATACCTTTCACCGCTTCTTAGCTTATTATACTACTATACTAATTTTACTGATAAATGCAATTTAAAACAAGAAACAACCAACTAAAAAGTGAGATAAACAGAGAAAAACCGTTTCAAAAGACATTTTTAACACTTTTTAAGCTTTAAGCGCTTATATCTCTGATTGACGTTGCCCCATCGAATATTGCTTCAGAACATTTTTTGTAGAGAATTTAGTAAGCATTCGAATGGTGACTTTCCACTTACCACGATTTCCCAACCGTTATCGAGATATTTACAAAAAATGTATAAAGATCCGAAAACTTTTCATGTCTATTAATAAAAAAAAGGTTTTCGCATACTTCCTTAACTCCAAATATAACCAACATTAAAATATATCGGGTAGAATTAATTTCCAATATGTAGAAAATATTTCAACTGAATCCCGCAATTCTAAGTACCCACAAAAAAGATATCGCCTTGAAAATGGTTTAATTTGTTTTCCTATGTTAAGAAACGTATAAAACAAGTACCTGCAAGCATATAAACTCAAAAACATAAGCGTTACGTTTTTTTTGCGCGCGAATTTCGCCATAAACACTATCTTCCAGTAGGCGGATTCTGCTGGCTAACGAACTTGACCTTTCAAATCAGACGACAGATTTTTGTACCAAATTTCATCAAAATCAGACCATTTTTGAGCTTGCTAGAGCGCGAACAGACAAGCATATATATATATATATATATATATATATATATATACAAATTTTAGCCACCTATATTTTCGTGATCTATAGGGTCTGAAACGAGAAAGTTTCTAGTCGGCACGTCCAGATCGTGTCATGAGGTCAACCTCATAAGCGGGTTCTCCCTATGGAGATAGGGAGTAACCGCGCTAAAATGTTTTCTTCTTATGTTCTCTTTTCTTTCTAACTACACAGCAAAGGCACATATCGCACTAGTATTTCTAAAGTGACACAACTCAAAAATTGGTGTTTTTAGTTATGACTATTAAAGACATTGGTAAATATCTCTTTATCAACTGTCAAACCTTTATGTACTTCAGAGCTTGTATGCCAGAGGACACTTGTGTCACTCTTCCTGTCTTAATGTTATTCCCTTTACATGACAAGAGTGACAGATTGTCAGTTGAGTTTTTTTTTTAGTTGTCACTTTAGGAATACTAGATCGTTATTCTCTACCTAGTAAAATCTTACCTAAAAGTTTTACACAACAGTTGGTAATATTAAACAAACTGAAAACTATTGGGTTTGTTGTACTGTACACCCTAAAACCTAATCCCTCAATTACTATCAATTATCACTATCTGGGAATTCTGTTTCTAAAATTCGGTGGGAACCCAGTAATTCTATTAATTTGTATAAAAATGGGAAAAAATTATTGAGGGAAAGTTTTAATGTCAATAATGTTTAAAAATGAATCAACTTTATTCAATAATACCCTATAAAAGTAACAATCTGTAAAAACTACTGACTAGAACAATAAAATTATGAAATACTAAGTAAAATAACAACAAAGAAATTGAACTTTAAATATTGTTAAAGAATTGATCAATTCTTTTGTACTGAAGTAAGTACAAGGAATTACTCACAAAAATTATCCATTACTTTCCTAATAAATATTAAATAATTCATAATATCAATTACGTTATTTAAACTAGGACATTTTGTCTTTAAGTTGCAGTAAAAAAAAAAAAAACTAAACAAAGAAGTTAAACAATAGTTTTAAATACATATATGGTTTTGATTAAGAATTTAAAATATTGAAGTCATTGTTAAGATTGTTTTTTATCTCCACAACTAGAACTGACTTTTTCATTGATAGAATATCTATGTACTTTGTTAAATTACTGAAATAATTTTTTTATGAGTCTAAAAAGAAAAGAAAATTAAATTGACGTTCATATGTATGTGACCATTGCAGTTCAAACTCTTCAGCAATTTCAAACGGAAGGAAAACAATTTTGAAAAGTTGCTTTGCACAAAACATAATAGTTAAGGAATCATCTGGAAATCAGAAACCTAATAATCATTTACCAGGTGTTGTTTCTTATATCTACGAAAACCGTACAGTTATTATCTAAAAAAGAGTGGTATTTAAGAATTAAGTTATTGAGGAAAGATCTTGGTATTTTTAATGGAGATGAATATAAGAGAACCTAATTTCATAACCTAGGAATTTGACCTATAATGTAAAAATAATTTCATCAAAAACTAAGTTGGAGAAAATTACTGAACATTTCTTTTAACTTTTATGTTAGAGCATATTAAGCAATTTGACAACTGAAAATACAAGACATTTTTGATGTTGTAAGTTAAATCCACCTCCTAATACTCATAGCACCATTGGGATCTAACAGTAACGTTAACTCCAAGCAATTCTATGGGTATTGATTCATTCATGCTATTTGCTTTAGATGTGGAGCATTGCCAACGAATAATACTCAATGAATTGCTTAGCACCAATGGTCCACTGTTTAGCACAATCTAGGCTATCTAAATATTAGATAAGTCATTGATTGATGAGAAATCAAATTCGGAATCATTTCCCCAAACATCTTCTTCCTTTCGAACATTTGAATTTGTTGGTTGACTTCTTTTTTCAACTGAAACAAAATATTAACCCATAAATAAAATATGACTATTACATTTCTTTTTATCCTAATAGTTATTTATTCATATTGATAAAATTAACGATTTTTTTATTCAATTGCCTTAACCTACAAACACAAAAGACTATTTTTAATAGAGTATGTCAAATGACGTTAAAATTAAGTTTCAATGTGAATTAAAAATGATGAACCTTTAAATAGGTATATTTTTCAATGAAATTACATGTATAAATAACTTTCGAAGCATAGGTGAACTGAGGAGATATGTTCAGGCCACCAAAATAAATATGTGTAATTTGCTTTCTAGTCTTTAATTAAACATAATGAGAAAGTTATTTATAGTATGCTGTATAAAGCGTAAACAGAAGTTTATTAGCTGTTATTTTTTTTAATTTCACTTCTTTTTAAAAATTAGTCTAAACAATTTTGATTTTGCAAAACTCCAAAGAGAGTGAAACATCTATTTGGGTTTTGTGAGGTTTTTCATAAAACAAAGAGAGTTTCAGCCAATTCAAGTGTTAAGAGACCATGTAGGATAAATTATCTATTATTTATTTCCTAATATTTAATTGCTAAAATAAAGTATCGTAGCGTCTAGCTACAGGGGAATTGTGTGGCAGCTGAGGAACAAATCCTGAGGAGGTTATCAGTCCATCTCTAATCCTCTTCGGATTACCGCTATCTTTGCGATAGGACGGCTGATTAACCTTCAAGCCTCCAGAGATGGCCACCTCCTGGTGCAATCTTCGAGCTGAGGGCAGGACCATACGAGCAGGTCACAAGATTATCGCCGATTTGCGAACTGCTCGCCCTAAGGCAGTACAGCCTTGAGGCCCTTAGCAGCATCTTCATGCTACACCTGCTGCATACACCCTTTGGAGGTGCCCTTTTTCTACACCCCGTCAAGCTAGATTTTGAACTTGGCTACAGCGGAGACGCAGAATCACTACACAGATAAGCCAGACCACAACCATTTTAAAAAACCCTCAGCCGTCCCTATTCACCCAATTTCAGCTATACATAATTGTTATTTTCCTTATTTTTTTTATTTGCACATAAGCTTATATTTTATTTAATTTCCACTAACAACACTAACCAGCATCTGCTCCACAAGGAGATATTTTTTCTTTTGTTTTTCGAAAATAAATAAGTTAATTTTTTATTTTTTTTTACATTCAATCTTTTCAATTATTTAGCCTCAATAAAAGGCACTTTATGTTCGGCACCATTTCCGATAAATATTTTCTTACCTTTTTCATTAGCAATTTGGTGTTGAATTTAACAAGTGCTATTTACACGACATTTTACATTTTTAGAGAAGCAATCTAGCCTTTAGTTATGTGGCAAAAATGTATGTTAATGTTTGCATAAATCTATTGAATAATAAATAATTTTTCTCAAGAGTATTACGTTAAAAATCTTAAAATGGTCAGTAATTCTTTTAAGGCTAAAAAAAAAAAAAATTATAGAAAAGTGACTACCTTTTGGTTCCGTCTTAATTGCTTTGTTATTCAAAACCATTTGACTTTCATCAAAATAATAATTTGGGTGATTTATAATGACTGTTTCTACTCCGTGTTTCTTCTGGAAGTAAATGCCACATGCTATTTGATAGTGTCCTTTTTTTACAAAGTCAAGTATTTCTTGAGAATCTAAAAATAAATAAAAAAGACTTAATGTTTTGATCCTTGTAAGGTTGATCTGGGAACATTATCAACATAAAAGAAAGTCCGCACCCACTGTACTATTAATTTGGCATTTACTCAACACTATGACATAGTCATTTTACTCTTCCATTTTTAGAATTAAACTAGTCGTGTAATTATTCACATGGCAACAAAGTGAATAATGCATGTAGTTTCTGTATAAGCATATTCGATGTAACAGCCAAATCACTAGCATCTCTTCAGAGCCCTTATTACTAAACAATTGACAAATTATATCTCATTAAAGTTTTCCATCAACTCTTTATATTTCCATGTATTGTACATTCTTTCTCCTCAAATTCCTTAATGCGGGAAACCCCACTGTTTGAGAAGTTGTGGAAGGTGAAAATTCAAAAGCTTCAAAACTATTTTTTTTTTTTTTACGTGTTATACCCCTTAAAAGTGTCTGCCATATTTATTATTCATTGTAAAATTGTCTTAATTTTACATTAAAGATAGTTGGCTTCTGAATAAAACTCTATTTTTGGGAAATATTTTTTTGTACCTTTCCCCTATGCGCAGTACCTGCTGTTCCAAGGTATGTCCAGGAAACACATATACCTTCTTATATATCCAAGATGTACATTATAGCAAAATTTCAAGATGCATAAAACACTTTATGAAAACTGCGTTGCTGGCTCTCGGACTATTTAGAGCCTCATCAGAAGCATTTCTTAAAACTATGTACAGCTCAAAAATATATCTTTTGGTGACTTCAAATATTTGTTAAAGGACAAGAGGTCTTACCAAAAGCGGATAATCCATTTTGCTGAAACAATTTCTTCAAATTGTTTGGATCTTGATGCCTGAACGGGCAGCCATGAGCCTCTCCTGCTGCTACGCTTGCATTAATGATTTTTAAACAGCTCTGGGGAGAATAATTTGCCATTTTCCCTGCTTTTCCATAACTGTGGCGGACGTTGTAAGCATATGATTTATCAAACTAAAATAAAATTTAAAAAAATGATATAATCTGTAACTATGCATTAACATAAAAAAGATAAAAATATCTTCCAGGGCACCAATAAATTGTAGTATTTTTGGCATGTATTGTATATTTGGTAAAACATTGTTTGGTTATTATTATTTTTTTGCTTTTTCATCAATATTTTGGTTAGCAAAAATAAATAAAATTAATGTGACTAATCAAGAAAACTATACCAATTCAAGGGAAATGTGGTATTCAAAAAAGAAAGAAATATCCAGGATCAAGTTTTTATTAACATTAAACTGATATAACGATAGTATAGGGGTCGGATACCATTATCCCGGAATATGACTTCCGTAGAAGCTTCAAGGTCAACGCTGGAGTGGAGCGTAAATCCATGTTGACCACACTAGTGAATATACCCAATGGGTTTAACGTCTACATAGATGGATCGAAGACCTCAGAGGAGACTGGCTCTGGAATATGGTATAGGGAGGGCACTCGCATTGCCTTAGGAAAGGAACTTTCAGGCTGAGGTATATGCAATCCTGGCTGCTGCACTTCAGTTGAGAGGAACACCATGCAGCAAGAAAATGATTAATTTTCTTACAGACAGCTTAGCTGCTTGCAAGGCTTTAAACAACCCAAAGACTATCTCAAAACTGGTCAGGGAGTGCAAAATGGAACAAAATGAATTGGCCAAGAATAGGAACTGTGTCGAGATCCACTGGATTCCTGGCCAAAGTGGAATCCCTGGCAATGAAAGGGTGACCTACTTGCAGGAAGAGGTGCCGCTACAACGCCAATAGTCCCCGCTTATTTTTGGGGGGCAACACCATCACTGCACAAATGGACAATTTACCAAAGTCTACATAGTATTAGCTCAACATAGTATAAGCTGAGAAAGGTCTTATTTTGTCAAAAGCGCTAACCAACTGTACCCCAATGGATGCCCGTGACAACAGCCTCCATCATTAAGTACAACAACAGTATATTTACTGGCAGACCTAACCTTCCAGACTAAACCACCATAACTTACCTGTTTAATATGACGTTCAAATCTGTACTTACTTTTTTAAAAGTATAATTAAATATAATACATTTTGAACATGTCTCAGTATAATTGAGCAGATTCTTAGAGTTGTTTAAATACTTATGGAGGGTGATCATCAAATTTATGAAACTTTATGCAATAAAGAATGATAATGTTTAGTACTAAAAACTGTTTGAAAAAATCCATAAAACTCATGTATAGTTATACCTTATCCCCATCTATTTTCTTGGTAAATTCAGATCTCCAAAACCGTAAAGCATCCTCCAAAGTAACTCCTATTCCTTTTAAAAATAGAATATATTGCAGTCTAGCAAAGTGTTTCAAATGATGATCTTTTCTTAATTGCTTGTGAAGGTTTTGCATACAAAGAGGATATGAAATTTCTGCAAGCTTAAAAAAAAAAAAAAAAAAAAAAATACATAAATTTAATTTACTGTGAGATTTTATTATTTAAGCAACTTCAAAAAGCTTAAGGAACGTACTGAATCAAGATTGTTGATATTAACGTGACCCTTTCCAACATTAGCTGAATAGTCCACATCCCTCTGTGTTTTTCCAGCACCTTTTATAAGAGATACAATTCTAGCATCTTCAGAAATATCATCAATTTTCCTGCTTATATACTGAAATATAAATAGAACAAACAGACTATATAACTAATATACTGTAAACATCCAGAATATTTTCTGTACATTACTTACGGCTAAATTTCTCGATAATGAGGATCGGAATGATGAGATAATAACGTAAATCATGTCTTCGCTGATAATGTAAGCAGTTCCTTTAGAAATAAAGACTTTCCTCATTCTGATCAAGTCAGATACTGTGACAAAAGGAACTTTGTAGTATGTTGCGTTAGTTTGAATCATTCCTTCCGAGTTTTTCACTAAGGTTCCTTTTTCAGATTCTTTCACCTAAATGAAATGAAATAAAAATGTGATAATGGTCATTAACACTAAAAAAAATATTAAAGCTCAAACAATAAAAATCAAACTATATTTATGCAAAAAGAGCACTAATGATAAATATATAAAATCAAAAACCCTGAAATAATAAAAGAAAAAAAGAGAATGAATATGGGAGTAAGGAAGGGATGAAATAGGTAGGCGAAAATATGAAACTATATTCAGATGGTAACAGATAAATATTTACAATGCAGTAGACACAATAAAAAAATATAGAGGAACCATAAACAAGGAAATGTATGAACAAACGAAATACATCATAAAAAAATGTGTGCGTAAAAAAGCGAATAAAATAAAACGCTTAATCGTATTTCGAAATATATAAATACACATGTTCCATTCAATGTTACTGTAGTGGAAAAATCGTATAGAGCGTCTTACTGGAGGAGTAGAAGAAAAGTGAAAAGGTGGAATTCCAATATGGGTACGGAAGAGGAGCGCCCAAATGGAATAAGGGATTTAGCTTGGGAGTTGAAGGAGTGGTCAAAGGAAGCAGTTTTATGAGAGGGGAAAAGGAAATCTGAGTGACTGAAAGGGGTACTACGAGAGTGGACAAATTATTTAAACTGGAGGAGGGTGTAAATGTAGAAAGTGATACATGAATAGTTAAAATCTCACCAAAAAAATTGCAAAAATAAATATTATACTTTGACAAGTCACATATCTCCAATGAGACAAAAGTTAAATACATGATGAGATCAAGAATACATAGGAAAAAAAATCATCATCAAGTTAAAGAAAAGGTACAAGAAATTACGATACAATTGGCATCATCACTATCAAAATTGTTTGATATAATAAGCACAAATGAAGATATATAATAAATAATTGAAGTGAAGTCATAGTTTACTATTTCAATTCATTAAAAACTCATATTACCTTACTTTTGTTTTAAAAAAAAACAAAAAAAAAAAAAAAAAAAAAAAACACATTGCCCTTTTTATCTTAAATTCCTTTTCAGACCTTTTTTTCCATAAGTCCTTCAGACTTGTCTATTACAACAAGTGAAATCACACTCAATTAAAAAGAGGGAGAAAAAAAACTCCGCACAAAAGCTCAATGCACAGATGTTCCAACACAGGGCTGTCAAGTAGTAAATGAACCTCCAATTACCATTTTAAAGGGCAAGGTAACATTTTGAAGTTTTGTATTATGGTATTTTTCTTATTCAATAAATTCTAGACAAACGTTCAAGAATATGTAACCATAAAGGCCCCATGATTTGACAGTGAACAAAGACCAGTACACACTACAGAGCCTACAATACCCATGTTTATAGGCTCTTGACTGAAATAGTAAATAAAATAATATGGCAAAATTATATTATACACATGCTTGAACTTTCAAAATATCACATTTCCTTACACCATTATTTGAAAGAAAAAACAATATTTTTGAAGATCAATTCTTTAAAAAAAGTCAGAAAATATTAAATTTTATAGTGGTACAAGAACAAACCTTCTCATATTTGAAGTTATTCATTTCAAGAAATAACTGTTTATCTTCAGAAGACAGATAAAACCATCTAAATCGGAATAGTTCAACTTCCCTAGAAATAAACCACCTACGTTTGTCTTCAGCATCACAATATGCTAATCGTAAAATAAAATGAGAAATATGGTCCCATTTTCTCATTTCATACATATCATACATCTCTTGGTCATTGTTACAAGAAGTATTAGTTATCTGAAAATTTATGACAATAAATTAATATACTAATGTTATAAATACAGTAATTCTTTATTTCTTTAAACAGGTATTCATCAGCTTACCAATTTTCTAAAACCTTTTAAATCTTGCTTCCTGAGTTCAGCAAAAACAGTTATTCGCCATTCATCACCCTTTAAACCTCTATTTGTAACTTCATCCAAGGTTTGTAAAACTATATTAAAAACCCATCACATTATTTAAGACGAAAACTATATGAAGATATTTACAAATACTTATTTCATAAGAATGAATTCATCTCAGCTAGAATCATTTGTAGTACATACTTGCTAACCGCTGAGCACAACAGTCTTCCAATTCAAGTAAAGAGACTTCATTTGATGGAGGTGTCTGATAAAATTGCAAATTTAAAGGATACAAATCCTTCAAATCACTGTGAATTGGCCTAATTACACTTCTTCTAGCAGACCTTGTAAAATTCATTGCAAAAAAGTTAAATAAAAATTAATATGTAAAATTATTATCAATGAATGCACCCAAGCGAAAGATATATGCTATGACAATGTACAAATAAAAACAAAAGCCAGCTTTCGTTTGTGAGGTTTTTAATATTCCCCGCCAATTTGTGAATCGTTCATGAACGTTGAAATATTATTTCTAAAACCAAGGGGTCAATTGTAACAGTTCACACAAAACATTTCATCGGACTCGAATATTTGTCAAATGATATTTGAGTTGAAGAAATTCAATGATGCAGCCCGTTATCTTCTGTGCGAAAATGCGCATTTATATAATCAAAAATAGCTTGAAATTCATTTTATTATTATTTAAATTGTAATGTCTATTACTATTAACTAAGAATTTTAGGACGTGGTATCTATAGGTTACCACCCTTTTCTAGCCAGGATAGGGCTGATGCCTTTTCTTTTTTCTGAAGAAAAGCCACCACCCAGTGGGGATCGAAACAACGACCCTTGGCACGGAAGTGCTCCGCCTTAATACTCACGGTCACCGGAAAAATTTATTTTAGAATAGAATGTAAATTTATTTTACACACACATATAGATAAACAAAACAATAAACGAACAATTTACATAGGCTTGGACAGTGTCCATCAACCATTTCAGGGGTATGTAATACTAACAATTTAGAACTTTGAATAGTTTTAGGCAACTAAAACGCTATTACAACTAAAATAACATATTTTTTATGAACTAAGTGATCTTATTTAATTTATTTTTAAGGGTTTTATGGCAAATTTTTACCATCAACTAAAATTTCGGAAGAAGGGGCAGCAGCCCCCTCAGCCCAGCCCCCCCCCCTCCCCCTTATATACGCCCATGGGTGATACTGCGATGACTGAGAAAATTCAGTCCAACGTCTCTGCTCCAGATCAGCAGAGTGACTGCAGTATCCTTGAACTTTCTTCCTTCATTAATGCAGGGTCACCGCTCGTCCAGCTGTCTATGATCTCCCAAGTTCTGGCGAATAGCTGCCCCCATTCTCTGAACAACCAGCCTTTTTATCTATAGTTTTGCGGAATAATCTACCAGGCAGCCTATGTCTCGGTAATGTCAGCTATCTTTGAATGCAATTGAGATGTAGCTTTAGGGTGTACAGGGAAATATATTGTCTACCAGTTTCCAGGTATATGTTCGAAGTGTATGTTAGCAACCCGAAGAGTCGCTTTAAGACAGATCTCTGAGTGCTCTCAACAGCCCCAAATACTTTCTATCCCCAGACTTGAGCGCCATAACAAAGAGAGTCTCGTGTGACTGCATCGAACACCTAGAACTTTGCGGTGATTGAGACTTCATGCTGCCTAATAAATCGGTTCCAAACAGAATGCAGGATATATTTTGCAATCCGAACTTTTCGAATTTTGCCATCGAAATGCCAAATCATTGATAGCTTGGGGGTGAGAATCTCTCCCAGATATTTGTATTTATGTACAACTTCTATTATTTAGCTACCAAGCTTCCACTCCTCTTTCCTAGCTGGCCTCCCACTATTTCGGGAGATCTTGACCTTAGATTTATTCAAATGAATACAGAGGTTCCAAGCTCGACAGTAAGCTTATTTTTCGTGTGCTGAAGTGTGATCTTACTTTCACTCAGAAGGACTGTATCATCCGCATTCATGTGGTATGGCACCCGACCGTCCAGTATTCGCAATCCTCCGCTGAGCTCCTGAATGAGCTGCCCTGCTTCACTTGACTATCAGATAGGCGACGGATTAGGTTGAAACAGGAATCGGTATACTCAGAGTCTGAGTCTCAGACAGTAAAGTCGATCGTTATACTGCTATCAGAGTGATGGCTCAATACTCAGTAAACAATGATATAGCTTTTTCCACCACCTCGTTTTCCACAACATCGCTTACCTACCGTCGAAGTAGACGGGCTTCTGTGTGCTGGGGCATATGTTACGGCAAGAGAAACGCATCAGTTTTTTAAATTTCAATGACCTGCTCACAGATTTTCCAGTAAAGTGGCCTTCTTTCTATTCACATACAACATTGTCAGTTACAGTCGATTTGAATCCATTACATGCTGATCATGTACCAGTTCTACATACATATGTCTAAGAACCTGTTAATGCCTAATTCTTAATCACATGTTTTATGCGGTGCCTTATCGGGTTAACACTAGATTTACCAGACCAGTCATTTTGACTGGTCGTGTAATTTCAATTCGAAATTCCTAGACATATAAAATTTGCTTTCCTAAATGATGTTATGACTTTTGTAGCTATAAGTAGAGAATACATTTAATGAACTTAATGTTACCTTTTATGTGTGTATGTATATATATATATATATATATATATATATATATATATATATATATATATATATCAGTAACAGATATAGGTTTTGTTCTTGACATTTATACCAGTACCAGGTCTGGTAAATCCAGTGTTAACCCGTTCGTTGCTCTGAACGAGTTAACTCATGTTCGACTTGTAGGTCCCCAGACGCTCCACACGAGTTAACTCGTGTTCCACTGTCGGTACCCCTGACGCTCTACACGAGTTAACTCGTGGCCTGTATTAGCCCCGTATCTAGCTTCTTCGGCCAAGTGCTATTAACTCGTATAAAATCAGTGGGACCTATCAGATCTTCTTCGTATATTAATTTAAATTAAACATTGTGCAAGTCTAATATTGTCTATAAAAAAAAAAAAAAAAAAAAAAAAATGTAAAGTCCTACAATCTACATTGTTGCAATTGTTGGAGGTTGAAGCTGGCGCGCCACGCCGCCTATTTGTAGGGTGATACTGAAATTCGTCTCTCTAACCATATTGTTGCTGTTTGTATATTTCAGTCACAATTTGGATCATGTTTAGTTCGGTCGGTATAAATATCCTCCTTTATTATTACATACTATACACGATATCATTCAAGTAATTATATCATTTCTTGTCTTGTAATTTTCTTTTCCATGAAAGAAAAAGTGTTTTAATTTAGTATAATATTACGAATGTAAAAGATGTATGAAATTATAAGTTAATAATTCCAAATATATAACAAGAGGATGCTGAGAGAGACGAAAGAGTTGAACGGTAGCGAGATGGAGACAAGGCAGAGTTGGGCAAACGTTAATCGCAGAGGCGATTGACGATTGACAATTAAAAATTCAATCGCATCAACTCGCAATTACGATTAATCAATTGTTAATCGCGGAGTTCGCGATTAACAATTAAATATTAATCGTAATAGTGGATTTCGTGATTACAATTAATCAATCGTTACTGTGTGAATCAGCAATTACGATTAATCAATTGTTAATCGCGGATTTCGCAATTAACGATTAATCAATTGTAATTGCGCAGTTCGCAATTAACAATTTATTCTGCAATTAAAATGTCAAGTGCGGCTGCTGTTTAGCCATACTTAAAGTTAGGTAAAGCTGCAGTTTAGCGTCCTCCTAACCGATTTCTTTCAAATTTGGTACAATAACGTATTTTGATGCACTAAATACGAATCCGTTAAAAAAAAAGTTCGCATACTTAAAGTTAGGTAAAACTGCAGTTAAGTGTACTCATAACCGATTTCTTTCAAATTTTGTACCATAACGTATTTTGATACACTAAATACAAATCCGTTAAAAAAAAAGTTCGCTTTCAACTAGGAAAGAAGTTATTAAGCACTAACGTTCACTGTTATGGGGGATATGATAGCTTATGTAAACAACTAACTTTGTCAACATGCGCATGCGCGGGTATGGAAAAGTTCGTAATAAAGAAGTTTAATTGAAATTTACCATGAATTATTTAAATTCACTAGCAGTTATTTATTCACAACCATTTTTTTTAAATAATGAAACACTCTTCTCACCTTGTTTCTTTCACGAAAAGTATTCTGTAACAGAAATCCCTAAATAATTAGCTAATGCCTTTATAATTATTAGTTCGTTCTAATCCGCGCCTGCTGAACTTTAATTGTCAACATACTCTTATTTTATAAAAAAAAAAAATAGCACTGAAGTTGCACGAATTTATTATTCAAACGAGCTCATAAATATGAAGAGCGCTTAAAGGCATTTTTCTGTGCGACATGGGATTTGTATCCACCGAACATCGCATCTCAAGAAGAAGAAGAAAGCTAAAAAGGATGTCTAGGAAGATAAGAAGAATGTCTAGGACGACTTTTAGGCATACATGCTATGCGTTTGCTCTCGCTACGCTCGCTCAAGAAGATATCAAAACCCTAGCCAATCCAACTCGCTAAAATTAATAGAACTTTATTTATTTTAGCGAGTTGGATTGACTAGGGTTTTGATACCTTCTTGAACGAGCGTAGCGAGCGGGAACGCTTAGTACGTATGCCTATAAGTGACAGGTGACGACGGGTGGGGATACCCTTAAAATTGACAATATTTTTGAACAAATGTTTTATGAACATTTCAAATGAGAGTTCTCAGTTTCCCAATGTTACAAATACGCTGTTTACGCCTACTTTTAGAACCTTACTAACACTGAACGTTAGTGCCTAATAACTTCTTTCCTAGTTGAAAGCGAACTTTTTTTTTTAACGGATTCATATTTAGTGCATCAAAATACGTTATTGTACAAAATTTGAAAGAAATCGGTTATGAAGACACTTAACTGCAGTTTTACCTAACTTTAAGTATGCGAACTTTTTTTTTAACGGATTCGAATTTAGTGCATCAAAATACGTTATTGTACAAAATTTGAAAGAAATCGGTTATGAGTACACTTAACTGCAGTTTTACCTAACTTTAAGTATGCGAACTTTTTTTTTAACGGATTCGAATTTAGTGCATCAAAATACGTTATTGAACCAAATTTGAAAGAAATCGGTTATGAAGACACTTAACTGCAGTTTTACCTAAAGTTATACGCGGTGCAAGCCCCGGGGACATGCACCGCAGTTAACGTTTTAATTTCCGGATATACGTAAAAAAAAAGGTAAAAAATAGCACTAAAATCTGCACACAGTAAGTGCCGGAAGCGAGCCCTTAGAGACCCGGAAGTGAACACTGGTGGATCTGAACTGACTGGAAGTGGGCCTGGGTAACCCAGTTGTGAGAAAATTTTAACTAGAGTAAAACGGAAGTGGACCAGGAGTGGACAGGAATGCCATTGGATGTTGCCCAGAGCCGACCGGAAGTGGACCAGAGTAGATCATACGTAGTTTGGGATGTACTGGAAATGGCCAGAGTTGACCGAAAGTAGCCGGGGTCGACTAAAATAGGACCGGAGGAGGATCAATTGTGGGCCGGAAGTGAACTTTGGAGTGGTATTTTTGTTGAATTTCCGCGGTAATTTTTATCAAAATACTGTTTTACAAAAAATCAAAATGAATTTAATTGTAATTAAATCAATCGCGATTAAATCAATTGCAATTAATCAATCGCGATTAAATCAATTGCAATTAATCAATCGCGATTAAATCAATTGCACATTTGCAATTAAATCAATTGCAATTAAAATGTTTAATCGCGATGAAATTAATCGCAAATGGCAATTAAAGGAATTAATCGCGATTAAATTAATTGTATTTGGCGATTAAAAAATAAATCGCTTGATTCAATAACGATTAAAAAGTTAATTGTTTGGTCATACGATTGAAAAATTAATTGATTGATGCCCAACTCTGAGACAAGGAGATATTGGCGAGCGTAGGGGGAAGCTAGACGTATAAGCATGGAGCGTACTGGGCGCTGCAAGTCGTTTCATTCGTCAGCAACGAAAGGGTTAAATAGCCCGGTTCTCCATTATAGTAGGACACTGTTTGATGACCAAATCAAGGAACTTTAGATTGTATTTTCCTCATTCATGGATCAATTTTATTTTAGGGACTATTTGATTTAGATAAATTTTCCCTTCTGATCAATACAGGGTCATGTACGTTCTTTTTTTTCAGACAAAGAAATTGCTTTTTGAGTGATTTATATAGACTTCAGCCTATTAAGAGCTCTTAATATTAAATACGAAGTAATTCTCAAAAGCATTTAGAAAGTCAGTAATTTGTTGCAGTATCAGAGATCCTATAGTATCACATTTAAAATGTTTTAATTATCTTGAAAAACTACATGCATCCTACCGAAGACCAACGATATACAATTTCGGATTCACAAATAAAAAGATATACAAACATGTTTATTGTACATTTAGTTTTGATTTTAGGGGCCAAGGAGCTATGAGTTTTTCCGACAGTTCCTCTTGTGATAAGTGGAATAATGTAAAGATAATGGACTGGGATAGTGACTTGGGAAGGTATTAGTTGTCGGTGTCTTTGTGTAGTTCGCTTCGGCTTCTGTCAACAGTGTGAAGTTTCAAAAATTAAGAGCGTACTTATCAATTATTTTTTTCTTTAAACAATTGTCATTCCTTAGATAATTGAAAAAACAGTATAATCAGTTATGAGTAGATGAAATATTAAAATGTGAAATTCCAACTTTTTATTTTATTATTTTTTTTTGTTAAACTAGAGCTATTAGTATTTTGTTTTACTTTGATGTCAATGAGATATGACTTCGAAAAAAATAAGTATTATACATTAATATAGAAATAAATAAAATAATCACTTAGAAGATGTTTTCAACATACTCAATTTTAATTATTTATGTGCTGCTTATCAGTTGTCTAGTTAATTCTGAAACTTTTAATAAAAGACCATATTCAAATAATGGTCTGTTTAGTTCATCAGACATTCAAAAAAGTGGTAAATGTGATGTTTTAAATAAACTCTGTGGAAATATTAGTGATGATTTAGATGCATTGGAATGTGCGCACACATTTAAGGTATGTATTAGAAACACATAGCAAGATGAGGATAAAATATTCAAGTAATTGTTTTAGTTGTAATAATTGATTACATATTTCAGGAACACCCAAATCGCATTGCAGATCAAATTGATGATAAATGTCAACATTTAATTTGGAATTACACAGTAGAATTAATGAAAGATAGTAAATTGAAACCTTTAGTTCGCCAGTATTGCCAAGATGAGCCATTATATGATAAATGTTCTGTGGAGCATAGAACACGTTTCCTAAATTGTTTATTTGATAATATGAATGACTTTTCTCATTCTTCAACGTGCTCAAAAAATATTGAACGATTGAAATTTTTAACTTTTCTTGACCAAAGAGTGCTATTCCTGTTTATTGAAAATTGTCATGATGATCTTTTGAAATTCCAGTGTGGCCGCCTTCACAATGAAGAGGTAAATCCTTTCTTCATTTCTTATAAAGTAATCAATCATTGTTGATATTATATTTCCTAAATTTGACAAGGAACTCAATGATTTCAATTGTTTTTTTTTTTTTTTTTTTTTTTTTTTTGTTTTTTTTTTTTTTTTTTTTTTTTTTTTACACAGTTGTCTGGAAGTAATACTTTATCATGTTTGCAACATAACTTATTGGAACTTCAGAAGAGTTGTCAAAGCCAGGTTCTTCGTGTTTCTGAGTTACAAGCAGAAAATATTAAATATGACCAGCAATTATTTACTAGTTGTGCAGATGAACAAAGATTTTTTTGCAATAATGTTGGTATTGGAAAAGGGCTAATGTACTTATGCTTAATACGACACAAAGACGAACCTCAAATGTCTGAAAAGGTTTGTAATGTATATTTTTGTACTTTTTGATCATATAATTAATAAGTTGATTATCTTATATTTATAAGTTGATCATATTATATTTTTTTAGTGTAAAGTTGAACTCTTGAGGCATGAGCAATTGATTGCTCAGGATTATCAAGTTAGTCGAGGACTTGTTCGGGCTTGTAAAGAGGATATAAAACTCAACAGATGTCGGAAGTCAGTTTCTGATGATAGAGACATAAGACTTGCTCAGATTCTTATATGCCTTGAAAATGCAACAAAAATTGGTAACTTTCTAATTTAATTTAATTTAAAGTCGAATGACTTTAGTTTCTAAGTGCCGCTCTATTTATTTTGTCTCATTATTGTACTCACCTTGCTAATGGAGTCTTGGTTACACAAAAACTTACTGTGTACTGTGTCTGTTTACTCGGTACTAAGTTGGAAACTTTGATTAAATTATAAATGAAAATTCTTATTTGTTTTCCTGTTTATTAGGTAATAACACAATTAATTCTCGGTGCCGTGAAGAAATGCTTGCTCATCGCAAAATGTTGCTTCAAGATTACCGGCTCTCTCCAGAAATTGTTAGTGCTTGCTCTAATGACATTGTTAGTTTTTGTAAAAAAGGATTGGAATTTGGAGAGAAAACTATTCATTGCCTAATGGAGCATTCAAATGCCAGAAGAAGAAAATACAGAGTTTCTGATGCTTGTCAGAGACAGGTGAGAAAAAGTAGTAATATTCCCATCAATGATCCCAGTTAGCATTCTCTTTATTTTAAAATAATATTTTTATCTATTTTTAATTATAAATTGACACATTTTTCAAGGAAGAGCCAATGTTACCTACTATCTTACTCTTTTGGTTCTTATCATAGAACCTTTTGTGTTTCCTTCATTTAAAAAATTATCCTCTATTATTCAACTCTTTAGCACATTAAATTATTTTCAAATGCATTGGTAAATGAGAAGTTTAGGGGCCTCCTCACCGATTTTTTTAAAATGTTGTTCTATAACGTATTTTAATGCACTAGACATGAATCTGTTAAAAAAAAGTCGCTCTCAACTAGTAAAAAAGTTATTAAGCATTATAGTTCACTGTTATACAGCTTAAGAAAGCAACATAAACAACGATATTTGTGAACATGCGTATGCGCAGGGATGTAAAAGTCTGTAATAAAGAAGTCTAATTTAAATTTACCATAAATTATTTATACAGAAACATTTTTTTTAAATAATGAAACATTCTCCACATTTTTTGTTTTTTTCGAAAAGTATTTTATGAAAGAAATCCCTTAATAATTAGCTAAAGCGTTTATAATTAGCGCACTCTGATTTAAAATTGTGAATGTCAGATAAGTTTGCTTAATAATAATAATAATGAAGTTGAATAATGCATGTATTGACTGAATACATGCATAGTGCAGTCATGCGAGTGTATTACCTGACCACCATAAGCGGACTATAAACATCACTCTGCACAAATGGATGCAGTGAGAGCCATCCGATACTCCTTAAATATCCAGCATATGTATGTACACGTACGTACATAATTATTTATTTCGGTTGGATGTAAATCCCCCGAAGTAAATTGAACATCCGGAAACGGAGAAAAACCCACCCCGATAATGAAGTTGAAAAACTATTACATTTTTTAGTCCAAAATAAGCTGGCATAAGGGAATATAAGGGAATATTTGCTACGTGTTTTTTGTTTGTTCAAGAAGATATCTAAACTGTAGTCAATCCAACTCGCTAAAATTAATAGAATTCTGTTAATTTTAGCGAGTAGGATTGTGTAGAGTTTAGATATCTTCTTGAGTGAGTGAAGGGAGTGGAAACGCATAGCACTTATGCCCATAATGCGTTAGGTTATGACGGGTGAAGAGGCCCTTAAAATTTATAATTCTTTTTCAATATATAATTTATTAACATTTCAAATGTGAGTTCTTTACATCCCTGAGCATGCGCATGTTTACAAATATTATTGTTTACGCTAGCTTTTCTAACCTGCATAACAGTGAACTTAAATAACTTTTTTTCCTAGATGAGAGCGACTTTTTTTCTTTACAAGAGTCGTGTTTAGTGCATCAAAATACTTTATAGAACAGCAAATAAAAAAAATCGGTTAGGAGGCCCCTAAACTTCACAATTACCAATGCATTTTTAAAATATTTTGTCAAATGAGTTTAAATTTTGACTTTAGTCATTTCAAATTTATCTTATTTATTGGTGGTTTGCTCTAATTTTTTGAGGCTTTGCTTTGGGGTGTTAAGTTATTAAAAATATAGGAATTTATGTTTACCCCAAATTGGGAGAATAATTAAAATATGATACAACAATTGTTTAAGTAAAGAAGATGATGTTAGTTATAAATAGAGAAATCATCGCTCATCTTTTCAGATAGTATTTGCCATCTCATAATAGCCGATCAAGCCAACAAAATGTAACAATACTGTTCATGATCCAATAGTCTGAAACACAAACAATTTAACACTGCAATGCAGAAATATTAAAATTTAATTAGATGGTGTGTTGGCTTGTTTTTCACTTTTATTTATATTTTCTTAGCTGGAGGTTCTGATTAAGGAAACAGATGCTGGTGAGGACTGGAGAGTTGATCCAATATTGTGGAAGGCTTGCCAAAGCGTTGTAAACGTAGGATGTAATAAATATCCTCCTGGTGATTCAAGGTTTGTAGCATTATAATTTTTTTTTATTATAGAATAAAAAAAAAATACAATAATAATAATAGTTAATAGAAGTTTTGGTAATTCTGAGCACTTTGTACTCAAACTCTGATTTTCATGAAACTTCACATACTGCTTAATTTCAATCTAAATAAGAAAACGGAGGGGGGGGGGGGGGGGAATGTCACAACACAGTTCAACAGTATTTCATTCCATTGCTTTGATACAACTTGTATAAACTACAATTGAATCAATTTCTATTAAAACATTACGCAAAAACTTGTCCTAATATATTAAAAATTGTGACTTTATTAAATAAAAATAGGAGGCCTGGGGGCACCATGCTAATGGATTTTCTTTTGAAAAAAGCAAAGACCTTAACCTTATTCTGGCTAGTAAAGGCAGGTAACCTGTTAATAACATGTCAAGAAAATCTGAGATATCTATAAGCAGCCGCTGAAAAATTAAATAAAATAAAAATATTATTATTTAAAAAAATAAATGGTACTAGTCTTCTTTATCGATGTCTGAATCGTGAATATGTTCATTTTCATAGGATTCTGAATGGTAATTCTTTACAATTGCTTTATATATGTCATGGATTTGTTTCATACAGTCAGAATGCTTCCTGTTTTTTTTTGTTTTGGTTTTTTGTTTTTTTACACCGCATCGACACCCAAGGGACAGCAAGGAATTTTCTCAACGACCGTGGGATGAGAAAATTCCTGCCACCAGTGGGAATCGAACCCACCATCTCCCGCTTGTGAAACTAAGGGATTAGCCACAATACCACGGGGAGACCCGTGTAAATATAAATTCTGCGATATGGCCAATAAGATGTTTTTATTTTTCCCATATCACGGAACGTTCCTCTAAAATGTAATCCCTTGGCTATTTTACAATCATTGTGCGTTAATTCTATCGGAGATTACAAAGGGAACGTTCTAATATGAAAAAAATAAGGCAATGAAAGTCATTTAAATTCGATTTTTGATCAATTAAGGCCATTTTAAAGGTACGTAAATTATATTGTTCCTATTTAAAAAATACACTTCAAGTGCTTAGGGGCATTTTTTTTTTTTTTTTTTTTTTTTTATATTCTTATTTAGGTTGCAGTATGTGAAGTTTCACGAAAATCCTAGTTTGGGCACTAATAGCTCAGAATTACTGAAGTTTAATTTTGATTGTTCTGTTGTGATAATTGGAGAGTTAAATCGAAAAACAAAATTACTTTTTCTTGATCAGCTATTATTTGCCCTGATATTGATATTAATTCATATCCTTTTTAGGGTTATGTCTTGCCTCATGGAGAAATTAGATACTGAAGTCATGACTGAGGAATGTGAAACACCCCTTAGACAGCTGCAGCATTTTATAGCTCGCGATTATAAACTAGATCCTCCTCTATACAAAGCTTGCCATGATGCTGCTATAAAGTATTGCTCAGCGAAATCGGTCTGGGCATCATCACCATTATCCACTGACCCCGAAAGAGGTCCTTTGATTCTTCCCTGTCTGTATAGTAGAGCTATTTCACCAGAGTACAAGGTAGATTTAACTTTTGAGAGAGTTTAATAAATTATGAAATTACTATCCATGGTTTCAAGGCTTTATACTATACGTAATTATTCATAAGTTTATCAGTATGCCTTTCGTGTGGTACATACACATATTATTTCTTGTATGTCTGGTAAAAGTAATAGTTATTTTAATTTAAATGTTTCAGTTAAATCAAGAATGTATAACAGAATTGAAAAGAGTAATGAGACAGAGAGCTATTAGTGTAGATTTACATCCAAACGTAGAATTATTCTGTGTTGAAGATTTGTCAAAGTTTTGTTTTGGTAAAACAGGAAAGGGAGAGGAAATGCTTTGTCTTCAGGACAATTTAGAATTGTAAGTTTGTTAATTAATCCTAATCTAGACATACCCAACATTGTTTTAACATACTCTTCACTACACAATTACAACAACTTTATTTCGTCCCTACATGTTTCACGCCCTTTTTTGCCTCTTCAGGGTAACCAGTTACAAATATAAAACTTACAGCCTTAACCCGAGGAGCAGAACCTTTTGCTAGTAGGGCCACGTTTTATATTTGTAATTGGTTCCTCCGAAGAGGCATTAAAAATGTGTCAAACATGTAGGGACAAAATAAAGTTGGTGTAATTGTGCAGTGAAGTTTTTATTATTTGACCTTCTGCCTAGTACGAAAATTCGAAGATTAAGTAAAGGGTCAGCTGAATAATAATTATAAGTGTTTAGAATTATTCTCTAATGAATCAACAAGTGAACTACACCAGGTTGAAATATTTCTGTCTTTCTCGCCTAATGCTCTTATCATTAAATCTCAATGTTATCAATAAAAAAAGAGACTTCTTTAATTATGAGAGCAATCATTAAAATTCATCATTGGGTACTCCTCTCGTTAGGTGTCATTGTAATGGCCTTGGTCCAAATAATATATTACTCTGTCATCTCCTTCAAAAAAACCTAACTACAATTTCTCAAAGTCCCCCTCTTTCTATTCATTGGTCTACTCTAATATTTTTTTTTTTTTTTTTCGTGTTTAACAGCATACCAACTCTAGGGTTATTAACGCCAGGCTATCTACAGGTTGCCACCCTTTTATAATACCAACAGCATGTGGTTGGTCACCCATTCAGGTACTGGCCATGCCCGATGTTGCTTAACTTCGGTAATCTACGGGAACCGGTGCATTCAACATGGCTATTGTCATTGGTGACAACTCTTATATCTTATTATATCTCTCATAATACTGCCCCTAAAAAAGTACAACATTCACAATTCTAATATTAATATTCTAAAGCTAAGGAGGTAAAGCTGCTGTTTATGGACTATGTTTATGGTGTCGAAAGTCCACCAATGCGCCAAGCCTAGGGTTAAATTACTTACTTATATATTGTAAGATATAACTCTATTTTAATATACAAATGAATATTATTTAAATAACAATGATGAGAAGATCTCTTGTTAATATTGTCAAAGGTCCAGTACGTTGTGTCAAGGGCATTAATCTGTTGAGAAACTTAATAGTTAAAATGAAATATTAAATAATTTTTTTAATTATAAATATACTTTTTTAGGCTTAATCCGAATTGCAAAGTTCAAGTTTTTAATTTCACCGAAGTACAAGCAGAAAATATTGAACTAAATCCTATAATTGCGACAAATTGCAAGACTATTATTGATGATCTTTGTGCGGTAATATGTTTTATATATTTATACTGTTTTATTGGATAATATTTTGTTTTCTCATTTAATATGTTTTTATGCTCAAGGATTTTGTTCTCAAAATTGCACTTTCTTATCAACCATATTAACTTTATATTGTATTTAATTTAATTTTAATTAAATTTAAAAATCAAATTTAATTTGTTTTTAGTGCAATATTGAACAAGTTTATTAATTCTTACCTCTTTTTTATAACAGGAAACTCTGTCAAAAGGAAAAGAACAAGATGTAATGGATTGCTTAATTGAGCATAAAAATGATCAGTTAATGAAATTATACCATAAATGCCGAGCATCAGTAGAACATTATCAATTAATCAGCCTCAAGGACTATCACTTTACGTTAAAATTTAAGGTAAGTTTGTTGGTTTCAAATTATGTCAATAATGTTTATTTTTGGCATTCTTAGTATTGACAAAATTAAAAAGAGATGGATGAATTCCATTCCTCTATGAAATTAATTGTTAAATTTCAAAATGATTGCTACATTTCTTTTAGTAGGTAAACTAAACAATGCATAAAAAACCTTTTTAATTATATATAAAATTATAATAAAACATTAACTGCAGTTCCTTTTGTTTAAACAATTCATATAAAATAATTTTACTTTTTTTTGTTTGTAGAGAGCTTGCAAAGATTATGTCAGCCGATTTTGTCCTGGTGCTCGAGATAAGGCCGAAGTGGTACGCTGCCTTTCTGAAGTAATTAGAAATGAAACCCTTACTGACAGTAAATCTCGAGTTTCCAAAGAATGCCACCAACAATTGAAGGCCCAGCTTCTCCAGCAGAGAGAAAGTATTGTGCTCAATCCAATCTTAAAGGCCAATTGCTCTGATGATATTACCAAGTACTGCTCTCAAGTACAAGCTGGTGATGGGAAGGTGACTGAATTTCTCATTCTTTCTCTGCTTAGTTACAAATAATGTGATTCTTCTGAGAATATTGTATTTTTTCGTTATATTCCAACAATGGCCATTGGCAATGGCGATCCAAGGTTTGACTTCTTTGGATCGTCATTGCCTCCCCTGGCCAGCGTTAATAAGCTTTTCACCTCCATATTATGATTCATTAGTTTAGACTGGTAGATTTAAGTTAAGCACTAGGGTTGTTATTTCTCAATTCATTATTTATTTTAGTATTATTATTACCTCTTTTATATATATCCGTTTTGAAATATTTAATTTGGTCTATCCACTTGCATGAAATAGAAAGGACTTAGACTCGTCTTCTGTAATTGAGGCGAAAAAGTGTACAACAAGTCGAAGCCGTCATCCATAATTCAGGCAAAACCATTACTTGACGAGTCTCAGTCGTCAAATGTACCCAAGGAATTAACACTTGTTTTTGTGAAATTGATCTTTCTTCAATTTTATCAGTTTTTTTTAATATGGGATGGAGGTAATACCATTATTACCCCCTCTTGCCAGGCAAAAGACTAACCCTCTCAGAAAGAGAATAAATTACATTTTTACTTACTTCACCGGCATATGAATGAAATGCATATCAAATGAATGATGGCATTATAAATGAAAACCAGTTCAGTACAAACATGGAAATTTATTTCTCCCCAATGCAAAAGATTACCATTGGATAAAGGGAGTATATTGACCAAATCTTATACCATTTGGGGTCATCTCCGCCCTCTGCCTTGCATGCCGGTTGCATCCTGAATAAAACTGCTTCCCAATAATAATGAGATACTGACTGAGCCTAAAATTCTTTTACACCTAAAATTTAATTTTAAAATTAATACTTTAATTTTTTTTAATTACTGTGCATTGGCTACAATGGTCATTAGCACTATAATAATTTCATTAGACTACTTACTGGAATAATAATATTTCTAATTACAAAAATTACTCTTATCATTTATTTGCATATAATTAAAACACCCTATTAATGCAGATATTACAGTTCTTGCCCAAACTTTAAACATCTCTATAATTGTGAGAATTTACTCAGGATCATTTTAATTTCCACATATTATTAAACTCACCTGTTCAATTTAGACTAAATACCGAAAAATGACTGGTAGCCCTTAAATGATGATTCACACCGTCGCACATATCAGAACCCCAACAATTCTTCTGATGTTTATACTTCTAGAATAAATATAATGTTTTTTATTCATTCCAAAAATCAGAGGCCATTTAATTTATATTCATTTCTTCACAGGTTCTTGAATGCCTGATTATACACAAATATAATTTGACTACAGCATGCAGAAAAAGAATATTCTCTGTTGAAAGGCAAGAAATAGCTGATAGTTGGATCGATTACACTCTTCTTAGCACTTGTAAGACAATGATACAGAAATATTGCACAAAGCCTGAACAATCTCCACTTTCTTGCCTACAGGTAAACATCCATGAAGAAATCATTAATGCACTCGCCTATTCTTCTTTTTCTGGATTTCTTATTAAATAATTCTTTAGAAAAATTGTGCATGATTCTAAGCCAAAATAATGGTTAGAATTGTACTTTCCAGCAAAGAAAGAGTGTTATAAATTTTAAAAAGTGGCCAGAAAAGAGACTGTTAGAAGTAAAATCCTTTAGATTAGGAACATTAGGTTTGCAATTGCAAGGTCTCATATTTACAACTCTCCAAAAGATTAAGGTGATTTGAAAAATGCAAACTTTATAAGTTCTTAAAACAACTAGCACATGTAATTATATTTCAGTATTATTTATGATTCCTTATTTTCCATGATTTGTAATAAAAATTTCATTAACAAAATACTGAATGATTCTGTTATATGATAATGATCTCAAGATGTCAAAGAATAGTTAGAGAAAACGTCAGATTTTCGGAAAAATCTGATGTCTTCTTTTAGCCAAAACTCATCTATTCCTTGACATTATTACCTGAACGGCTAATTATTATCTGAATCTCATTATAATGATCTTAAGGACTCCCGGTTGTTCTTTTTTTAATTTCTTCATCTATTTAGAGCTGTCAATTAGTACTGCTTTTACATTCATCTGTCTATGAAAAAGTAGAACTTGCCTGATTAGGCAAATAGAAGATTATTTTCTAAAATTATTTTGTTCTCACCTAATCCCCCGAATTCCCCATCATATTTTAGTCAGTAGTCATCAAACATAAAAAAAAAAAGGATTTTTTTTTAATGGTAACAATGGTTAGGCTGAACTCAATAGTCAATTTCCTTAAATATAAAATATCAGGGCTCAGTTGTGTTATTAATACAACTACATTTTTTGATAAAAAACAGAGCTTTATTTACCACATGACCGTTAATAAAATTTTTGTAATGGATAACATCAAGTTTTGTCTTTCTAAGTAAGTTTATTTTTCATTTTGCAGAAGTATAAGTACAAGAGTGAATTTGACTACAAATGTCGAGCAATAGTACTTAGAAGATTATCTGATTCAAATACCAATTATCAGTTAAATCCTGGTCTCCAGACTGATTGCCGAAAAGATATATCCATATACTGTACTGAAGCATTGTCCGAAAAGTCTGATCCAAAGCACTTGGAAGATAAAGTGATCAATTGTTTAAAGGTACTATTTATGACAATTTTATGTTTACGAATAATGCTTAAACTAGTTGTAGCGGATAATGCTTAAACTAGTTGTAGTTGGTTAACTTTAAGCCCACTCTGATAAAATATACATTTTACCACACTGTAAACAAACTAATTATGAATGACTGTTGCACTTAATAACAATGCTTTAGTGGATTTAGATCTTGTTTTTAGTAGTTCAAACATTGATTATGACCTATATTTAATTATTATTGATTATTTTAAACGGCTATTGATTTGTAATGAGTGCAACTTGCAACAGTATTACCACATTTATAATTTAAATAGGCAGAAGGTCATGTATAAATAAAACTCTTTAACTTCCCATAATGTGCTTTATTTGTTTTGCATCCATTGACACCTCTTCAGGAGCAAGATGATTATACATAAATAAATTTAACCTTAGCTAAGGAAGACCTTCCACAGATAGGGCTGCATCCATACTATTGAGCATATTATAAGAAGTTGACGAGGTCTAATTATAGATGACCTCCTGCCTATTTAAATAATATATTGAAAGAAAAAGGGATCACAGTTTCATAATACATATTTATTAATTGTTAATTAAAAGAAAATGAGTTTATTAAGGAGATCATTGACTCTTGGTGGTGCAAATGTAGGAATTGTCAGGGTTCGGTCATGGTATCTTAATAAAAATACATTTTTATATGAGCCTTCATCAGGGCTGTAAAACAAATAAGAAAAGCTTTTTCTATTTTTAAAACTGAATTGAGGATTATTATAAAATTGTAAATGTTACTATTATATATTATCTATCATTAAAATTGTAATGCCCATTTGTAAATAACATACATTTTTGAGTCTCCCCGTGGTCATTTGGCTAATGCCTTGGATTCTTTTGCGGGAGATGTGAGTTCTCCTGTGGCAGGTTGCGTTTTTTCATTTCAAGGCTCGCTGAAAACATTTCCTGCTGCACCATGGATGTTTAGGAAGGGAAGCGCTAATGACCTAGATGTTGAAAAGCTGTTAAAAAAAACATAACAGATTTTTAGGATGGATAACCCACCGCCCTAGCCCCGGAGTGTCCTCAACACTCAAGGCTACCATGCTTCCACCCAGGAATTTTATTATTAAAGCTATATATAATTTGAAATTGTGGAAAATCTTACTTGAAGAAGCACTTCCCTATTCTTCTCAGCCATCTCTTGTAACTGCGATCAAGCATTACTTTGCAGGGAGCATGTTAGCTTCATACCTGCCTCATTAGTGGACTACCAGTTTTTTTATTTATTAATAATAATAAAACAAATCTAATTACTTATATTGTTAGTTATCACATTAGCCTAGAACACATTTTGATGTTCTTAAAGTGTATGTGCTTTTTTTCAGGGTAATATATTTATCTTAAATAGTTTAGAGAATAATATAATAAACAACAAAACTATTACTTGATTTAATTCAATTTTTCACAGATACAATTCCGAAATGGGAAGTTAGAAATGAAATGTAGAAATCAGGTTGTAAACATACTTCGCGAAGCAGCCATGAACTATCAACTTAATCCACTTCTGGCAACACTGTGTTCTACCGAGGTACATTAATATTTTAGCTCACACTGGACAACATTTTTAGATTGTCATCCCTCTGAGATAAAAAAATATAATTAATTGATTATTACTTTTGTAATTAAAATTATATAATTAATTTCAGATTAAACAGTTGTGCGACACTGATGGAGATAATATAGGTAAAGGAGAAGTTGAAGAATGCTTGAAAGAAGCATTAAAGAATGGTCAAATCAAAAATACACTTTGTAAACTTGAAATAGTAGAGCTACTTCAGGAATCTAAAGCTGATGTGAGAGCAGATCCTCACCTATATAAGAGCTGTAATAAAGATATAACGCAACATTGTTCATCAGTTGCTGAAGGAAATGGAAGACGTTCGTATTTTTTATTTTCTCCTATTTATTTATTTGATATTTACTTAGCTAAATTATTGACAAGCATATCCAGAAAGATAATTCTATAAATTCATTGCAATTTATAATTCTATAACTGCCTTTAACTTGATAATAAGTCCTATATAAGTATAAGTTATTTAACTGGTAAGTCTTAAACTTTATATTCAAATAAATATGTACGTACAAGTGAAATTTACTTATATTTTATGTTCATACAACCTGAAAATCAAGGGAGTTGAAACAATTACATGTTAAACCTCTGTTTTTATCTTAGCTCTAGATTCAATTGCTAATTTTGCTTTCTCTAATGTACAGTTTCGAACATAATTTATTATTTACTTACAATGTCATATATCTATTCTTAGTTTTACAATTTCTTGCTTAATGCAGCAGAATGTTTTTCACTTAGCTTGTTTGTTTAAAATGTCAGACCACTTAAGTCTCATCTCGGTTATTAACTATTACATGAACAAATGCAACATAATATCAAAACCTGCACTAGCTGAAATAATTTGAAGGTTAAAAAAAATTAAAGCTAAGAAATGAATACGCTTCTAGAAGCAGCAACATTGGCTGTCGCAACTTTAAGTTTGTCAGAAAGATTTTTACTCAACATTTTTTCTACCCACCTGTATTATGTTTGTTCAACAAGACAATGTAAACAAAAAATCTATGCTATGTTTTGTGCAGATTATTACAGTATGTTGTACCACAAGTCTTTGGGTATAAAACAAGTTTTATTTAAATTTCAGATTAAAATCTATATATTAAAATGATTTACCAAAATTTACATTGTTGTCAATTATTTAAACCTATCTTTCTGACAGAAAATCAATTTGATAATAATATCAACTTTTGGTTTCCAAAGGGAAAATATTTTCATATTCTGATTTGATATCCTAGTTATTTTTTAAGTATCAACCTTTAAAAAATGAGCTAAAAATATTTATTGAATGTTAATAGTGTTTATAAATTGGATTTTTTTTTTTTTTTTTTTTTTTTTTTTTTTTTTTTTTTTTTTTTTTTTTTAGAATTGGACTGTTTGATTAGAATTGTTCAGGAAGCTCCCAATGTACTGTCAAAACATTGCAAAGAGACACTAGAAGAGAGAATTGAAATGTATAAAATAATCCCCAAACCAAAGGTAACATTCTATTTATTTTTATTTTATTGAGTTAAGTAAGTTTCTTATTCATAGCTTTTATTTACTTTACCTTCTTAATAACACATTCGACTTGGGCCATCAAATTCCAAAAGGGTCTTAAGAGACTCCATTTTTTTTATTTATTTTTTTTAACTTCTGCTCCAAGTAAAACTTTAACTTAAGAACCAATTTCTACTCTTCAACATTATCAGGAATTATTTTGGATCCAATGGTAAGATTTGAGGTAGACGAGAATCAGCCCCTATCAGTTGACAAAGAAAAAAAATCCATTTATGAAAAATGTATTCCTTATTTCCGTAAAAACTACAGAATCAAAAGTTGGGGTGTAATCGGCCTTCTCTTTGGTGCAAGAGGTTCCATGCCTTCATCCATTCATTCAAAATGATTTGAAAAGATGTAACATTAAATGCGACTTTGAGTCGCTCAATAATAAAGGATTCCATTAGAATTGTCAATCACCATTTGTAAGGCTGTAGAAAGAATAAGAAAACTCATAAATACTAAAAAGGTAAAAATCAGAATTCCATAGGCAGTTTATTTAATTTACTTCAATTGATGCATTGCTTGAATAATATATTGGGAGATTTTTTAGGGGGTGTATTTTGGGATTTTAAGGATTGGATTAGTTCAGGAATTACCTCCTAAGGCCTTATGTCAATTTTTGTGTAAAAACTTAAAGGTTTTATCCATTAGAAAACATATTAAATACAAAAATATAAGCAAAAACGCCAATTTTTTAGAAAATTCATATATTTAAAGGGCTGTAACTTCGCTCCAAATAGACCAATCGAGTTTTTTGAGGTCTCAAAAAAAGGGTCCGGACTTTTTTTTTTTTTGTGGCTGTGTTATCATTTATTTGGTTCCCTAAAATCTAAAATAAAAAACTGTAATTGTGCATAATTTTTTTTTTTTTTAAATTATAGGTGCTCTGACTACCAGGGTCATTAGCACCAATAGTGCATAAATTGTTAACAAGTTTATTCTTTTTAGATATTATGACATATAAAATTCATGGTTTCCCATTGTTTATGAGAAATGATTATATTTTTCAACACTTTTCATTACTAATGAATATCACATATGAACATACATACATATATATTTGTAAAAGCCATGACCTTGAATATATATATATATATATATATATATATATATATATATATATATATAAGTAAAGATGGAATGGTTGGGATTCGGCTAAATAAACCTCAATATGATTTTGTTTTAAAAAATTTATATTTCGAACGTTTCGGCTACTCATTGGTAGCCTTCGTCAGCTAAAATGACAAAAAAAAAGAAATTAATACAAAAACAAAAAAAAAAATTATGATTGTGATAGGTAACAGAGCTATAGATACAATTAACTTATAAAAGAACATATCGTCTTAAATTCTTAGAATGAAAAAGTAAATAGGTACAATGATTGATTTTAATAGTAATTAGGAACGTTAATTGATTTTACAAAGAAATAAGAAACTACATACTAATGACAAATATAGTAGCTAATAGTAACATTAATTAATTTTACAAAGAAATAAGATACTACATACCAATAGAAATGCCGAGCGGCAGAGGAAGACCAAGGTTGGCAATTAAGTAACCATTGTAGAGTGTCTAAGGAGAGAAGGAATCTACTGGGGTATAAATAAGTGAAAACAGCAGGTGGTGGGGGAAATGTCGGTAAGGATCAAAAAGCATGTTTATGACATGTCGGTAAGGATCAAAAGGCATGTTTATGACATATTTATGACAGGAAAGGAGAAAAAGGTGTTAATGGAAGGATACCCAAGGGGCATGGTAAAAATCTAGGTGGGAGGTTGGGAGAGTATTTGGAAAATATTAGTGTACATAGGAAAAATGCCTTGTTGGTCAGTTTTGTAGTTTATATTGTTTTTGTTTAAGTTTATGTGTACACATTCCGAGATCTGTAGTCTTTTTTTGTTTCGTTGTGTAGAAAGAATTTTCGTGTCGTCGAAGTTAAAAGTGTGTTTTTGTGTAATGGCGTGTTTTGCAAGTGCAGATTTATCTATTTCTTTATTAGTGATGGTTCGTTTATGTTGTGTAAGACGTGAGTGAATGTCATTTATGGTTTCTCCTATGTATACGCCATTACAGGAAGGGGTTTGACAAGGGACTTGTTAAACACAACGGGTGGTTTGTTCAAAAGGGATGGGATCTTTGAGTTTGGTATAGAGGGTTTTGAGTTTGTTGGTAGTTTTCAAACCAAAATTTAGGGAAGGGTAGGATTTTTTTATTGTCTTTGTAAGTTTATCAGTCAGTCCAGGTGTAAATGGTAGAGATCGGAAAATTTGGTAACTGGGAGTTAGGGAAGAATTGGGAGAGACAGTGTTGGAAGGTTGGGATTTTACTTTTTTAACAAGGGATTTTATGAGGTTGGGGGGAAATTGGTTGCGTGCCAATATATCTGAGGCGATATTAATATTTTTATTGTGGAAGGAAGCATGGGATAGGGAGAGGACTCGGTGGAGGATATATATATATATATATATATATATATATATATATATATATATATATATATATCAAGATACTCTAATAATGCTAGTTATGTGTTGTTGTTTTACAACTGTAAAGAAAAAATTCATTGAATTTAATGTATTATTTTTTTTTTTAATTTTACAGGTAGAAAGCTTGAGCCAACTTTATGGCCAAGTTTCACATTCGCCATCAAAGAAATATTTTATTGTAGTCGCTCTGACATTTATTGGAATGATATTTATAACCGGAATGTTCTGTGGTAGAGCTATGAGAAGATCTCTTGCTGGAAAGAAGAAATGAATTATCCCTGAATGTTCTATGATTGACATTATTTTATTTTTAGTTACTTTGATAAAATGTGTCTGTGTTATCCTGTAAATATGTTTTTTGTGTAAGTTAGAATGGACAGAAATTGTACTACATTCAAGTACGTATTATTGTAATTTATTTTGAATGGAGTCTTCAAAATTGTGTCAACAATTTAAGCAACTGTTAAATGTATTACAAAAATTGAATAAAATATGTTTTTTTTAATGCGCTTTTTCTTCTATTATTTTTTTTATTTTGATGTATTTATTTATCAAGTGATAACTCACTACCCCTTGTTACAGTTTATTGGCATATATTTAAAATAAATAAAAACATATATACAAGCTGGACTATTTGGTTTGTATGCGTTTCAAGCTGCCGGTGGGAGAAATCATTTGAAATAAGGTGTCCAGTGACGTAACGAGGTCATGAAAAGATATTGCCACCTCCGTTATTTTCTTCTCACCAAAATAGACTTATCATCTATTTAAAGTCCCAATTTTCGTTTTTCTCTTGAAGCAAATAATTTTATCTTCGATTCAAGTAGTTAAATTAGTGTTTTCAATGTAGATCGTCTTGACTCACGTAGTTTTAGGTTACCACAACAAGTTCATCTGCCATCTTGCAAATAGTGAGTTTATGGTGTTTCTCGGGCGATCTTTCAAAATAAAGTTTAAAATCACGGAATCTGACAAATGTTTAAATGGACGGAACGTCCATTATTACTCAAGTTACGCGCGATGAGGAACAAATAGGAAACTACTCGCCTGAAAGAGGTAAGTGAAATGAAAACATCAAAATTCAATTTTACACCTGTTATGAATATCAGTTCCGCCCTTTTCTAATCCAAATACTTGGAATTTCGTGTTTACAAACTATATATGAATGAAAATTTGTATCTCCTTAGGAGTAGTTCATCTTTGAATTTGGCCACTTTAAAATGACTTAAATAATGTAGGCGTGTGTTGAATATGTAAACATGCTTTGCAACCTTGGATTACTGATGATATACTTCTTGAAAGTACTTACTGGCGATCATTTGGTTTATAATTGTGTATTCCCATTAAATAAATTTGCTTTAAAAATATAATGAAATGTTATCACAACTTAAAAATAGGTTGTCATTGATGGAGGCCAAGTAAAGTGTAGGTTTTAGACATTTGACCTTTTTTTTTTTTTCGCTCTTTTATTATTTGTCTTTATCTTCTAAAATTCAAACTATTTCGTTTTCAGTATACTTAGTTTAGAGGGCACTGAATTAAGCAATTGTGCAATTAATTATTTTAAATGTATCAAGTATTTTTTTAAAGCACTTTTGCTTGTTATATGATTTAATTGTCAATATCATTATTAAGGAAAGTAAATTCTTTTACAAGATATTTCTCTTCAATTTTCATAATTCTAGTCCACTGTCAAGACAAATGGCATCTTTAAAAGAAACAGTTTAGGCCCAAATTTGGAGTTAATTACTTAGGGATACAATTGCAAAGTTAAATATAAATTCAGTACTTGATTTCAACTCTTCAGTAGCTAAATCTATTTGATAATGAAGTTGCTCCTGTTTTTAATAAATAAATGATTAATGGTTTGCCTTTTTAAATAGCTTCTTCTTTTCCTTTTTTTTTTTGATGTGTCAAAAGGAAATTATTGCGTGAAAGTTGTAAATAAATAGTATTTTGGTTCCTCTATTTTCTTATCATTAAACTTGTTTGATGAATGCGCAAAAGAATAGTCCAATCATTCAAGTGGTATAATATTTTAAGGAGTGGCCACTTGTTTTAGTCGTACAAAAGCTCACATATATAATTACCGGTGGGCTACCAAAATAAAAATGGTGAAATTATTTACTCATTTCTTGATTTGATTTAATAAAGTATATGCGTACATTATGCTTTTTTTTTTGTAATTAGTTTAACTATATTTAAAAAAATGAATCAATGGAGCTTAATACGTATTTATCAGGAAACAGGTACAAATATAGTTATTGTGTAAAATATCAACTTATTATACTACTCTTAACAAATCCTTTTGCTGTGTTGTCATATGAGGCTAATGACATTAGTATATGTGTTATTTAAATATAATTTCCATCTCTTTTGAAATTAAAAGTTTTATCAACCTAGTTTACGCTTTTTGTTTACACATAATAGAAAAATTGTGTATACTTTCTATTTATTTTTATATCAATGCAAAATGAAAATGAATCTTACTATACAGCATCCGTTTAGAGATAATTGTTATGAGAGATCTTTACTGAGGAACTAAATAGAATGCTGAAATTTTTATACCGAATATTATAACAGTATAAGTTTTGAATTGTTTCTTAAAAGATATTTAAGCTATATTCATTGGGGAGGGGGGGTCAGTTTTTTGTGATTTATAATTTTTCTGCTGAGGCTTTTCTCATGTAAGCATACATATTGCCAACAAGATAATAAATGATTCATTGTATAGGTTACAAGTGATGAATTGCTGTTTGTTTACTTTCTGATATTTCTTTAATGAATGATAATAATAAAAATAAATTTCGCTATACATTTACAGTTAATTAATCAATATTAAGGTTTAGATATTCAGTTAAGGTTTGTATATTTATTTTACTAATCGTGATTCTTATTAGCCTAAATGTTTCTAGATAAAAATTGATAATTGACCCCAAATATTGATTGTACATCTGAAGGCTTTAAGAAGATTTTTTTTTAAAGTAAGTGAGGCTTATAATATGTTTAGGAAGGATGACAAATGGTAAACACTAGTTGATTGTAGTGGATTGAGGATAACAAGGCTTACAAAAAGATTCTCTTTTTTTATTTAAGTTAGATAATACATTAACTTCAAAGTTGTTCAATGATATTTATTTCTATTAAAGTTAACAGTTAACCTTTACAAGAAATTGCAATAGTGAATACCACTCTAAAAAATAATTATATCCGCTAAGTACGCACTTTAAAATTCAATGACATTTTAGAATGATTTTTATCTACATCTTGTAGGTAGGAGATTTGGGGTTAATTTGTTGCATACTCATGACATGGATAATGAACATTTTAAGGTTGTAATATTATTTTGACCTGCTGAACTCAAATGATAAAGTGAATAGTGAAATCAATTCAAGCATTTTTTTATTCGTGTTATTTCAAAAGAATGCCGCTGAAATTAAATTCTAATCTGCCCACTCAGAAACTATTTTTCTATTCATACGCGTAATATATTATTAAAAATTACATTCTCCTATAATGAAAGTTATGAATTGGCTTGGAATACTGAAATCCCATAATATTATCTAATATTCTAGGCAGTGAAATAACGAATCTCAATAAAAATGGAACTCTTGTGATTTGCAACATGACCTTTTTTGCTGCAAGGTTCACTGGCACATTAATCTTAATTTCTTTGCATTTTTTATTATTGTTTCATTCAGCTAATCCCTTGTCAAAATATAATTTACCATTATTATCAATCACCCATGAAAACTTTTTCCAATCCTACCCATACAACACCGTACAGAGGTGTTACCTCTCTGGTCCATATCTCTATATCAGGGTGTCTACTACACGAAAGTCATGAAAATGCCGCAAAATTGAAATTAGGGTACGGAAATCATGAAAAAGTCATGAATTTTGAAACTGAGTCCCGAAATTCCAGTTCTTAACGTAATCCCAGCACTTCGGCGCATTCATAATTGTTGCTGTTTTTGTATGCATTACACATCAATTATTTATTTTTTAAATGTATGCAGACTTAAATATTGAAATTCTGTAAACAGGGCCGCCACATTTCGGAGTCTGTCTATGTTTCTAAAATCCATTCTTTTTTCAGGCTCATAATCTATATTTGCTTTCCAATTAGCGAGGCCCGTTCCGGGCCCGGGACAACTGGACCCATAGTCCCCCCGATGTGGCGGCCCTGTCTATACACATTAATTAACTTACTAAATTATGTACTTTGATAATATTTATTTTAAATATTTAGTTTGTCATATTTTTAGAAATTTCGAATTCTGTTACCATTGTTCAATATTTTTGAGGCTGCTAATTCCATAATAATTCTAAATATTTTAGTATATCATTTTTTAACTTTTAAAATTATCTATCCTCTCTAACATAATATATAAATTTTATACAGTCTTATTAATTGTTTAAATATATGTATGTAAAATTGTAAGGTTATGAATAATCCAAGTATGGTTACAAATAATTTTAAGCTAATTGTTAAGGCTTTTTCATTTGGATTGAAATTATTTTTTTTTTTTTTTTTTTTTTTTATTGAGCATGAAATTTGATTTTCAAATCATGAAAATGTCAGGAAAAGTCACGAAATGGGCTTTCACAAATGTAGTGGACACCCTGCATACCCACCCATCCCCAAAATGTCTGTTGAGCCACACAGCTGGCCACTGTAAGCTCTGCAGTTATCAATTTAAAACTAAGTACCTTTCTAATGTGCAAGTTGAATATCTCTTACATAAAGCTCACTTCCAAGCAGGTCTACAAGAAATGCCGTGCGGAATTAAACCAATAACTTATGAATACAAGGCCAAGGATATGTTCCCTCTCCCCCTTTGGGTCGTGGATTATCACGACCAAAACATTGACCTGAAATAAAGAGGAACATTTATGGAAAAAAAGTTACTTACATTTTATTTTGAGAAGCATTTGTTGTTGTTTTTTTTTTTTTTTTTTCATATTAAGTAATAATAATAAGCTTCTACCTTAAATTGAGATTGATGTCCTTTTTAAATAATAGATGAGTATTTTCTTTTACTAAATTATGGCTATTTAAAGAATTATAAACACCCTTCCTAATAAACGTTGCTTCATCAGAAAAACAGCATTCTCCGAAGCAAATGGTGCTCCCTCCTCCCTTGCGTTTCGGATGAACCTCTTAAAAAACTAGATTTGTTATTTCTAGTTAAGAAAATAATGGCCACGTTTAAGGAGGAATGGAGATCTGAAATAATCATATCCCCATTCCAAAAATGAATGTGCAAACACTGGAAAATATACAATCAGAGATCCCACTGAATTGTCGAATTCAGCATCTTTATTTGTATTACTGTGATCATATATATTTTATATGATGCCCTGTACATTTTTTGTATAGGTTTTGTACTGTGAACATGTCATCTGTTTAGGTCTTGTCTGACATATTCCCCTGGCAGTTTTCTTTACTTTAGTGTCAGCTACCCTATAGCCAAATGCCATATCAGGATATGCATAATTATTTACACAATGTTTGAATGAGTACTAGCCATTTTTTTTTTTTTTTTTTTTTTTTTTTGAAAGAATGAATTGAATCTTTAGGCTCAGTCTGGATATCTCTGAAGGCTTTGGCCCACAGGGCCCGATCTGTCTCGGCGGGCAGCAATCCAATGATCGTTGCAGCGTTGTTAATTTAAATAAAGCATATACATTCAATTAGCAAGATAGAGTACATGTATTTTGTTATTAAAACAACATAACCTCAAAACATATGCTCTTCAATGCATGAATAATTTGTTTTTTTCACTCATTTTACCAAACTGATTGCATGACAAATCTGTAATTTGGTACAACTGTATCGCCCGCAAAGCGATAAAGACTAGCTCACTGCGACAGATCGTCTATTGTTTGACAGGCCTGATACTGTGTAATACAAGTGTATCGCCCACCACCCTCAGTCGGATAATGCGTCCTGAGTGCCTGAGTCTTTATTCATCAATAGTATTATAAGATAAGAACATTGGGTTGACCATTTTAATACCATAAGAATCAATTCCCAGGGCTCATTGAAAAACAATTCATTATTACTATGATTATTATTATTATTAAGAAATATTATTTAATCTTATTATTGCAATTAAATTTAATTATTTTGTAGAGTAAAAAAAGTTTGTTGAACCCACATTTAATATATTAATTCACTAACTTTTTATAAATAAATACCCAATTTTAGTAATTAATTTATTACATTACATCACACGCCACAAAAAGAGAAGAAATAAAAGGGTTTTAACTATTCATGTTAAATCTTTCTGTTGAAAACACTGATACTGATAAGGTAGAATTTTGCATCACATATTTTTCTTTTGTCTCTACTTATTCTGTAACATATCTTAACTTAATTAACATTTGCCCAAAGCTTATTAAACAAGGAAGTTGTTCTAAAAGTGGTATATCCATAGACTATTAGAAGGTGGTTAAAAAATAATAATAATAATAACCCACAAATAATTTTCATTAAATAAAACATTGTGCAATTTACCTACTTAAAATCTCCCTACAAAGGATTTAAAAGAAAAAAAAATCCTATTTGTTTTAAGGAAAATTTTGTCAAGATCACTATGTTGCAATTTGTTATTACCTAGCTTAAATTATTTTTATTTTGTATCGACTCATTCATAATAATGTGACAAATCTTCAATAAAACAAGCAAACTTACTAATTCTTAATTTGGAATTCAGACCTGATGGCCGTGAGGGTTAAGGCGTGAGCACTTAACACTCCGTGCCAAAGGTCGTGGGTTCGATTCCCACTAGGGGTGGTGGCTTTTCTTTCGAAAAAAAGAAAAGGCATCACCCCTATCCTGGCTAGAAAAGGGTGGTAACCTATAGATAACCCATCCTAAAATTCGTAGTTAATAATAAATGGACGTTAAAATTTAAATAAAAAAAAAAAATTTGGAATTGAACCATAATTTAAATGAACTTTTCTGTTGCTATTGAGGCTCTTCTTATGTTTTGGACACCATTTAAAGTTCACCCTGTCTAATAAGTTGAGATAATCAATGTTCGTGGAAGTTTAGTTTTTTTCTAAGTCAAAATTTAACTGAAATATAGTGCCCCCATAAATGTAATTACTGTACCTGTTTTAAGACCCCTCTTTGGACAATTTTATACTATAATAATTCACTCAAAAAACTCTTTTGTTCAGTATATAATAACAAATAAATAATTTTTTAAACACTGATTGTTGACATTTTTCCTTGGCACTACAATATATTCGTGTGAGTATAAAAGAAAAAAAAAAAAAAAAATGCTCCTTAACTTAGCAGAAACTCCTATAAATTATTCATGAAAAATGTATTCATCTCCTTTTGTCAGTAAAGTTTCTTTACAAAAGGAAGCCTAATTGCATAATTTAACGAGTATTTTTCTCTTTCTCAAGGCTATTCTTCTTGTTATTGAGCATGTTCATGTGCCTTCAAGTCATGAATAGTAGAACCTGAGCAAATATATTGATTGAATGTATAAAGATGTATAAAAACAATCAGAAGAACATAGTGTTCCTAAAGAGAAGTATATAATTACATTTTACTTTATTTTCTTGGAAATGTAATGTATAAATTGTCATTTGAGTTTTAAATTTCAGTAATAATTTTGATGATGTAAAAAATAAAAGTGTCTTTTAATTCTTTCGTTATATTATAAATCTATTCAAAATAGAATAAAATGGAAAATAATAAAATTTTGTTACGTCTCAACAAAGAAGTGGTGGAAGTGATGATGACTTTAGCTGTTTGCGATAGTAAGTAATAATTGGGATTGGTCTACATTTATTTTATAAAGAAATATGTATACACTATGTAATTGACTGTTGTTTTTTCGTGCAATGTTTGACCTAAATCATTGATAATTTTTGGGCTATAATTAAAGATTAGATATGAGTAGGGCAACTAGTTAGAGCATTGCCATTAAAATAAAATTCCATATTATTGAGAAAACTATTTTTTTTTTAATATTTTATTTTTCAAGAAAACAGTTTTGACTTGAGTTTCACACACAACTGACTACCTCCACCATGTCTTAGATATCTATTATTATTATTATTTTTTAATTTATATATTGTGCATCGACTACAATGGTCATTAGCACCATGATCTATTGTTTTAATACCACCCGAGAAACATAAAATCACTTGATAGAAAATTTTACTATTGGTTAGATTTTTTTTTTAACTTAAAAGATTTAAGATCTCACTGTTTTAAAATCATGATCTTAACAAAATGAAACATATTATGTTAGATTTACTTGTACATTTTGATGAACTAAAAATTATCGTCATTTTTAAATGAATTGTTTAAAATTTCTTGAGGCATACTGTGGATACTGATGGCATCTATTATTATTATGAGGATGTGTTCTCTGTTTCCTGGGATAAATTCTTTCGAGGGCTATTGCCAATCAAAGGAATGCTTGTTTTTATTGTATTTGTATATTTTTTTCTTTGTTTATTTGTATGTTATTAATTTGTTCAAGAATTTTTGAACTATATCAAGCAGTTTTGCTTGTTGGGCATCTTTAATTAATTCCTCCGAGACTTTTAAGCAATTTGTTGCAGTGGTCGTGGTCTTTGGGATAAGTCCATTAGTCAATATAATAATAGCTGTTATCCTTGTGGAATCTAACTTATACAACTCTATGACCAAATCCTGATATTTTCATAGTTTTTCAGCATATGATTTCTGAATATTCTCATCCTTGGGGACTGCAATATCAATAACATCAGCTGTCTTCTTCCCCTTGTCAATGATAAGAATATCTGATTATTGTGATGGATAGTTCGACCCATTAACATTTCTTCGTCCCAATACATTTGTACAATTATAGCTTTCTCTAAAAGTTTATTATTATTAATAGTACATTATGAATTGTGTTTTTTCCTAGTCAATCAAAATAAAAAGTAACTTATCCTTACCATGCTGAGTTTTAATTACTTGTTGGTTGTGTCTTGAGTAGCTGAGTGGTTAGAATATCGAACTCATGAGTAATTGCTGGTTCAATAAACCAACCTTTGGTGGGTTGACCTCTTTTTGCAATACACTTCCTCGAAGGATCTCCCTTCTTTAATATGAGTCTTTAAAAAGGACGGTGACTGGTAGATGACCTTGGATGTTGATGTGCCGTTTAAAATTCTTTAATATTTTTTAAAGGTGTGCAATTTTAATTATGCATAGGTGTATTATACAAAGTTTCTTAAAAATAAAAATAGTCCTTCATGCAGGAGCAGCATAACCAAGCATATTCCTCAGCAAGGCATTAATTAGTTCATGCCAAATTCTTTAAAAATGGGCTTAAAATAACCTATTTTAATAAAAAATAAACATCAATAGTTTTGCTTTTTTATATTTTTGAACAGCTGACTCAATTATTAATTTTTATTTAATTTTTTTTCTGGAGTAGACCCGGAAAGGATTTTTCTTTTTTTACGAGTCATGACACTCATTACTTAGTCCCAATATCTTCTGAAAGAAAGTAAAACTTACAGCCGGAACCATCAAATTAATAATTTGGTTCCATAGTAACCCCCATTCATAATAGACCAATTTTGCTTATTTTTACTGCATATTATTCTCTTTAATTGAGCACTGAGAAAACTATATGAGGGGTTGCGGATATGAAGTGCGAACTCAAAATCCGGTCAATTTTTTCCCCCGCCATCTGAATCTAGACTCTTCAGAAAATGTACAGGTACATTTTTCATGTTGAGTGCGCCCTTCCTTCCCTCTCAAAATGCACAGAGAATGAAAACAAGCTGCCATAGGAAGGGAGATAAGAAAGGCGAACCCAACACTCCACTACAGGTCCGCTGGATGATGATGTATTTAAAAATGCACTTTTGTTGAAAGTGAAGTTCACGCTAATTCATGGTCAATTATTATATAATTTCAACAATGAGACATCCCACAACAAAAAATGTTTCAAATATACTCTAGTGGAGTTTGCCCGTATGGAAAAAATATTCAAACGCATTTTCCTCAAGTTTACTTTTTGTTGAGTTTGCCCTTCGTATCCGCAACGCCTCATATATATCAATAATTTTAACCGTTAGGCCATATTAATAATTTAGGTCTGAAATATACCTTCCTCAAGATTGACCAATTTTGCTGATTAACAAACTCATCCAGTCGTTAGTTATGGAAATAATCTATACCAGGTTTTGTAGCAACTTGAGGTTGCTGCCATGTCACAGTTCACACACACACACACCACGTATATATAGAGAAATTAAAACAGATCATTTTCAACGTATCAAATATTTTTAAAGTATACTGTTAGACTTTCTTTAAAATTAGAAATTGTATTTTATTCCCTTTTAAAATATTTTCTATAGACTATTAACTGCTCAAATGTAAATATTGAAATCATTTGCTTTTATTCTATTCCTCAGGCGTTAAGAAAAGAGGAAGGGGCGGGGTCCTAAGGACACTACTTTGTTGCTTTGGAGGTGGTTCATCCGACAGCACAAAAGGGAATGGAAGCCCTGGAGATGCAGGCCGGTACTCTCCTCCGTGCAGCCCTGGCTCGCCTCGTTACCTCTTACCTCCAGTTAGGCATCAGGACATGCACAAGAAGTGCATGGTCATTGATTTAGATGAAACTCTTGTACATTCATCCTTTAAGGTATGCTCAAAATTATTACTTAATTGAGTTTTGACTGAATTTTGATCCATTTTTGCAGCACTCTTATTATATTGCTTATTTTTTCTTAAATTTGTATTGAATTCTCAATTTTTTCTTAAACTACCCAATGTTATCAAATTGCTTATTGAATAGAATTGTTTTCTCTAGACTTCCAAAGCTGTGGAGTGATAACTGATGTTTCGCCTGACATTCTGCTAGTTTCCTCAGGGAACATTCTTCTGAGAATGGTTTCAGTCCGGGTCCTATTTATACCTGGCCAGGTTGTAGTTGGCCTTCTCAGACTTCTGTTTAGTCGACCCTTCACTTGCTATTGCTTTCAGCAGTGCCAATCAAATCCTCTGTCTGTCTATATCCATCCGATTCAGAGTAAATTATGGCCACCTATCGTCCTGTGGAAGACAGAGGATTTAATTGGCTATACGGAACCTAATAGAACGTGGTGGTTTAACTAATCAGAAGTCTCGAAATTCCCTATCCTGGTATAAATAGGACCCAGACTGAAATCAATCTTTATTATCAGAAGAAACTCTTAGGAGGCCAGTAAATGTCTTGCAAAACGTCTGTTATCACATCCTACATAGTTATGTCCAGAAGACCATAAAACATTAAGTTTTTCACAGTTTTTGTAAATCATTGGACAACTATTTCAGATAAAAAATGCCATCATTTAATTTAATTTTAACTTCTTTATTTTAGAACAGGTAGCTTTCCAAGATTTGTACAAAACCTGGTAGCCTATTTGATCAAGCCAAAAGTTTATCAGATAAGTGTTAGAATCCCATTTTGAAAAGTTATCTGTTAAAAAAAAAGTCAGAATTATTTTCATTTAATATATGAATAATGTTAAGCAGTATCATCCAAAGACCAAAGACAGTATCATCGGTCTGGGAAAACACTCTTTAAAGTTGTAGCCACACTCAGTATATTATTTCTTTTCAAATCTCCTTTACTCAAACTACACTATATTTCTAAACTTTTTTCACTATGGTTCTATTTAGAATAATCAAAAGCTTAAAGGAACAATATATATTTTTTTTTTTTTTAATGGTGCATGATAAATATATTGGAATTGGTTGGTGGAGATGAGTATTAATTATTTTAATTTTATTTTCAGCCTATAAACAATGCCGATTTTGTCGTACCTGTTGAAATTGATGGTACAGTTCATCAGGTTTATGTCCTGAAGAGGCCATATGTGGATGAGTTCCTTCAACGCATGGGGGAGCTTTATGAATGTATACTTTTTACCGCCAGTCTTGCCAAGGTACATCTTAGTTAAGGTCAAGTTTATTTATTTCATTTTAATTTATAGTTTTCCCAAGAATTGAACTTACCTAAATAGTTGCTCTGAATGGTTTTAGTGTAAACAAAAAATAAAAATATTACAATAATTTGAAAATTTTTTAAAAAAAAGAAGGACTTAAAAATAAAAGATGTCCTTTTTTAACCAGTTTTGTCCAATGTGGTTCCAGCTCACCACATCCGAAAAGCTTGTTTCTTTCTCTATTTTAAGTTGCTTATAGTATTTATAGTCTTATATGTATGTGTTTTTATGTACGTCAATATGCTGGATCAGTTTATTTGGCACGTAAACTCTCCCAAGTTTGGGTATATATTGCAAAAAAATGATAAAAAGTAAAAAATTCCACTTATGGAAATAAAAACAATTTTATAGAGCTAACGAGTATGTTTTTTATGTAAATTGATATGCTGAATCCAAATCCGATGCTCATTTAGCCTGTAGACTCCTAGAATTTTGAGTAAATTGTGAAAAAATCAAAATAAAATTCCTAAAACGTTGCTGCTCTTATGAAAACAAAAAAAAAAGTATTGAAATCGATTATACAGGGCGAATTTAAATGGCAAAATATCAGGAGCGTATAGGGGACTGAAAAAATAAAACAAAAAGTCCTTTAGAGATTTACTCGTTTTGCTTCTTTTTTGAGAAAATCATAAAACAAATTTTCATTTTTGTAATTATTTATTTACATTTTTTATTGCGAATTATTTCAAGAAATAATTACTAAAATACAATCCCTTAACATATTCTTGACGTAATAAATTCTGTACTTTTTGAAGATGGTACAGGTAGCTATTATCACCTTCCAAGTTAGTCATATTGCCTATATGCGGCAATATTTTTAATGAAGCTTTTGCTCTTCGGACGCTACACAGTGAGATGTGTAAAACTTGACGTCATCCTTTACATTCTTTCGTTTGTTTTTTTTTTAGCTTCCTTTTATGATTCCTAAATCAGTCTTCAGTTAGTTGCACACAGAGATGGGCATAATTTTATTTATAACTAAAAATACGAATTTATTTTTATTCACGTATATTAAATATAAAAATACAAATAAAATTTTATTTGCAAATTTTCCTGTGAATAAATTCATAGAAAAAATTGTAAATAAACACAAAAAATGTGAATAATCATAAATAATCAAGTGATACAAAAAAATTCACATTAAAATATATGAATACAAATTTATGCACACTATAATTTGTGAATTTATTCACAAAAAAACTCGCAAATAAATTATGAATTTACTCGAATTAACGATAAGATGATGCGCTAGGTTATTAGCGCCTGGATTCAATTTTTTTTTTTTTACTCCGAGCCCACCGCAGCACCACCAGCCACTCTGCAGGGACATATTTTGCCATCTGTATACCTCTGGCGGTCCATAAAAGAAACAAACAAATGGAATCTAGGCGCTGATAACCTAGACGTTAAGGGCCTTAATAAAAAAAATCACCTTCAGTAACTTTCGTCATATCATCTTAATACGAATAAATTCATAATTTATTTGCGAATTTTATTGTGAATAAATTTGTACTCACAAATTATAATGTGAATAAATTTGTATTCATATATTTTAATGTAAATTGTTTTGTAATCACTTGATTTTTTGTAAATATTCACATTTTTTATGATTATTTACAAATTTTTTTGTGAATTTATTTGTATTCGCAGGAAAATTTGCGAATAAAATTTTATTTGTATTTTTATATTTTATATACGTGAATAAAACTAAATTCGTATTCACACTTATGAATACAAATTTATTTATATTCGTATTTACAAATATATGAAGTACGAATTTATTTATATTCGTATTTATATTCGTATATGAAGTACAAATAAATTCGTATTTTTAGTTATACATAAAATTATGCCCATCTCTGGTTGCACAGATATTTTGGAGCATCAGCCGCAATCCGTGTACATATTCTAATGTTGAATAAGCTGATACAGTTTTCGTGTAGCAGTGTGAGATTATGGGGGCCGATTTCCAAATAGAAGACTGCCTAATCGACGAGTCTTTTCTTTGACACTTGATAGACTCTGAGATACTGGGTTACTCTTACTTTGACATGAAGGCGACCAATTCCAAGCAGCATTAAGAGCAGATTGTCAGAGAAGAAATTGTGTCTTCAACGCCACTTTGATAACAATCCTGAGACTAGTATCCGAAGAGCATCAGCTGCATTAGGAATATCTATGCAGAGAATATAAGATTGCAAATATACAACTCACATACGACTCCTCATTGAAAAACACTTAATAAATTGGCCTATAAGCCCCCTTCTACCAAAACAATATTTCCCATCTAATATGTTTTGCTGGAAGCATATCAGATCTGAGAGAAACACAGCTGTAGAAACTGAAATAACATTATTTTGTAATTTCAATGTCTTCATTAACTTAAGTTTAAGTTTTGATGTGTTTCTCATTTTAACTTTGTATTTATTATTATATACTCACTCACTTTTGGGCGCTACAGTCCTTGTAGAACATGGGCCTATAAAAATATATATTTATTATTACATATTTTATAAAAACAAATAAACTTCAGCAGTAGAGAAGAAAATAAAATTCATGTGATGCTCAGAATAAAATACCACATCATCTCAGAAAAATCATAGTTCTACGGCGTCGAAATAAAAGAAAAATAATCTCACTGTAATTTTATTTTAAGAGAGAATTATTATTTAAAAGAGACTTGTTTGATTAGTTTGTAAGAAGCATTAAATTTAAGAATTTAATAAATTCCTAAGTTTAAGAATATATTGGTGTTATTTTGATTAACATTTTTATAGTACGCTGATCCTGTCGCAGACCTTTTAGACAGGTGGGGTGTTTTTAGATGTCGACTCTTTAGGGAGTCTTGTGTCTTCCATCGGGGAAATTATGTTAAGGACCTGAACAAACTTGGGAGGGATCTTCAGAAGGTTGTCATAGTTGACAATTCACCGGCCTCTTATATATTTCATCCTGACAATGCTGTAAGTTATAATATCCATTTTGTTGTGTGTATATGTTAATAGGTAGATGTTCAATTTGTTTATAAAATACTTAGTAGGCTTTCTCTCTTGGCTTCTGGTGGCTTAGAAAAAATATTATGGCTGACTATATTGTGTAGATTATTTTTATTAGTAGAAATTAGCAATTGGATCAGCCAAATATTCTTTTTTTTTTATTTTATAAGCCTGAACTTGTCTTTTGTTATGAAGAATTGTTAATTATTTATTTATATCAAGATGTCATCTCGAAAGACATAAATCTTTCTAAAAATGCCAATACCTAGAAACATTTCAGTAAAACTAATTTTCTTTGGTTTTTCATTGGTTCTGGTGAAACTCATCAGATTTTTTTTCAAAAACATTTAGGAACAAAAAAAAAAAAATTAAATCCACTATAAATAATACAGAAGCCAAAATAATTCATGACATTGGTTTCTTATAAATGCCTTAGGTGATTGTTTGTTTGGTAGAAAGTTGTACAAATTGACTACAATTAAACTCCAATCGTAGAATGTTTTGGCATTTTCAAACTAAAAAAAAAAAAAAAAAAAAAAAAAAAAAAAAAAAAAAAAAAAAAAAAAAAAAAAAAATTAGAATCAACAGAAAAGAAGAATTCTTTTAAGTTTTAATCTCAACTTTTAATGTTTGTACTTCATTTAGGACAATAGTTTGTTTTCTTTTACTACATAAATAGAGCAGAAAAGCTGTCTTTGTCATTTTGTTTTTATTCCCCTCCTTTGTATCATTCATACCCTTCTGTGTCATCAAAATAATGGTTGCTTATAATTACGATTAGTAATGAACACACCATACATTTTTTTTTTTTTTTATTAGTATTATCTGTAATTCTTTTTCTGTAGGGTCCCCTCTGTCATATGGCAATCAACTGTCCTACATAATAGGCAATATGAAGATAGCTGATTGCTTCATTTTCAGACCTTAGAAAATTCCAAATCATGTTTATTTCCACATGTACTACTTATGGTGCTAGTATTCCTAAAGTGATACAACTCAAAAATCGGTGTTTTTTTGTTAGGACTATGAAAGAAATTGGTAAATACCTCTTTATCAACCATCAAAGATGTAAGAACCATAGCATGAGAGCTTGTAAGACAGACGGCACTTGTATCACTCTTCCTGTCTCCCCCCCCCCCACTATTCCCTCTCCATTGGCAAGAGTGATACATTTTCAGTTGATATTTTTTTTTTGTCATATAATAAAATAAAAAAGAACAGAGGTATCGCCTAATACTAAAGTGCCAAATAGCTGTACAAACAAACTTTTATTTTTGATCCTAGTTTATCTTTTCACTTCTTTCCTGTGTCCATCATATTACAAATGTTTAGGAAACTGATTATTAATGATTTAAGTAAGATATTCTGCTTTTATCAGCTGTTATGATTGTTGCTATACTTGTCCTTTTTTGTATTATGTTGCATGGAATATATTATTTAAATTATTTTTGTGCTAATAATGTAATTATTTGATTAAAAGGTGCCTGTGGCGTCTTGGTTTGATGACATGACTGACACTGAAATGTTGGACCTCATACCTTTCTTTGAAAAGCTGAGTAAAGCTGAAAGTGTCTACACTATGCTATGTAACTCTAACCACCCCTATGCAACAAACGGTGGAGGAGGTGATATTTCAAATCACATCTCGTCATAGCACAACCATCGCTTCCTTTTCGTAACCACACCTTGTGCCAACTTTGCCTTCACTTACTATTCAGTGTCTTTATAATTATGGAACGTTTCACCGATGAATTTTTATGTTTGTGGATGTACATAGAGTTACGTGTATGGATGTATGTACGTATGTATACATACATGATTAATGAGATTCAGTTAGGAATTATTTTATTGTTTAGGCCATAGTAGGTCGAATTTCGGAGTATGTAAAACAAAGCGTTTGAAAAACAAAAATTCACTAGTAAAGTTTTATACATTTGATAACCTTTTTAGATTTTAAGTATGACTTAACTCCTTGTATTTCCTTCTATCATTAAGTGTGATAACATTTATTTTTATTTTATCTTATGTTTAAATATTACGTTATTTAATCAGTTCATTGCATAATGGTAGGAGGAAGTACATATTTTTTTAATATATATAAAAAAAATGCATTGCTTTTAAGCAATGCTTTGTATATAAAATCGTAAATAATATAATGTAATAAAGAAATGATTTAATATAAATCTTTATGTTATTTTTAAAGATATATAAAAAATGAAAAAAATATCAAACAGTCTTGTACAAATGTTGTTTTATGATACTTTATGTACCATACCTGTTGTTATAAAATTTATAATGTTAGTAACTAATTTTTTATCATTAAGATGAATAGATGAAGTTATCTATAGGTTGTGACATCATTAGTTGATCAGTTATATTGGATATTTTTCTTATTAATTTTTATATTATTATGTTAAATACCAGTGATTATAGTAAGGAAAATGAGGAAGACTTCATTGCTGCATATTAATATAATCCTTGCTTTAAATACTATCTATTCTACCTCTGTTGTTCAGTTGGTTAACGCTTTCCTTGTCATGTTGAATAAGATCTGTCATTATACTGAAGAAACTGTTTATTCAAAATTACTTCGCTTATTTTTATTTTATTTAAAAATGTTTTATTATTGATATGTTTGTTTTTCGGATTGTTTCTTAATTTATTTTGATTTACGTATATATATTTTTTTTATATCAAGTCTTAAGAATTTGATTTAAAAAGACTATAAATTATTTTAATTTTTAAAAGAAGTCTGTTGAGATTACATCAAATAATATATTAATTTCCTACTATAAATAAATCAAAACCTTTTTGGAATTTATCCTGATTTAAAGTTTTTAACTACTGGTAGATAGTATGTATTCTTTATTTTTGTTTTCTCTAATTTATGTATGTTTTATATCGGTCTAGTCACATAAATTGTAAAAACAAGAAAAAAAATTAAGCTGACTCTGAGATTTGAATGAGAAATGATGAATAATTTTATTTATTTATTTCATTTTGAAAGTTGTCTGTTCTATTAAGATGCCTGACAATCAATACATCTTTCAAATACAAAGCTTATTGATTCAGGTTCAAAGCTCCCGGTTAAGGTACAGTGGTTTAGAACACTTTTATTGTTTTTTTTTTACTTGGTTATAAAGATCTTCCAGTTTCATTTTTGGAGGAAGACTTACCAAGATGTATTCCAATCACTCAAACTCTCCAGCTTTGTATCTACAATGGAGTTTATTTTTTTTTTTTTTTTTTGATTAAGCAACTATGTACATTCAATGCTCAAACAATCCATTTTGAATTTTCTCTTTGTTCAATAAAGATTAATTAATGGTGCATAGAAACTATTTGAACTTACATAAGTATGACATATCATCTATGTAACTCAAAAAGAAGTGAAGGATTTTCTCAATTGTTTAGTTTATTAAATTGCATTATATTTTTATTAAATATTAATTGGCTTTTCTTTAAGTTTACCAAGTACTAGTTAGCCTTAGTGTTCAACCAACCAGCGACTGCGCTAGTGGCTGTAGCGCTGCCCGGGACAAAAAGAAACATTTTGCTACCCCCTAAGAAAATAAACTTCAATTAAAGCTACATATTGTTTATTTTTAATGAAGATAAAATAATTTCATTTAAAATTAAATGAAAAACATGCATTTAGAAAGGAAATTATATCATAACATAGGTAATCAAGAAGTAAAACAGCTTTTAAGTTCAAGTAATATTGTTAATATTTTCATCTCTAGGTAAAAAAAAATCTAGATTAATTACACTCTGAAAATTGTTAAAGAATGAACAAATGGAAATGTGAAGTTTTCTGTTAATTGGATAGTTAGTATATCAATATTTTCATGCTTACAGCTAAAATACCGATCCCAAATTTTAGAGCCTTGGGCAAGTGTCTGTATTACCAGCCCTGGAGCAGGCGCTACTTAATTTTCCCCAGGATCTTTCTTGTTTGTAGATTGTAATAATCAATGACAAGTGCATATAAAGAAAATTATCGAGAGTATTCAGCACCCTCACTTTCATTTATTGAACATGAAATTGTTGTTGAAAAATATCATTTGTTTAGCAGTTAAAAATGTTCTAAAACCTTTGACTTATGAAGTTTTGTATAGCAGGACACAGAATATAATTATAGTTTTGTACAATTGAGTTAGCGTATAAATTGCCTTTTTTATGTTATTCTATTTTTTTTATTTATAATCAAATCTTATAATTATTAACAGATTATAATCATTGTTCTATTACAAATTGGTATGCCATCAAACTTCTGTTTGTTGCACCATGTTTTTTAGTTTTAGATTTAAAAAAAAATGCTTCATTTTGAAACTGAATATTCAAAAAACTCTTTTCTTTTAGTCAAAACCTTTTTTAGCTTGATCTTTTTAAATCAATTTTACTTCCTTATTTTTTTATTTTATTTTAAGGATATATTCAACTGCTTCATTATATTTCTTAAACAATACATTTTTTTTCTGTATATTCGATTTATAAATGAATATCTGTAGGCAGCTTTTTCCATTATCCAACTAATATTGAATCTAAAATTGGTAATTATGGCTTCGCATTTATAAGCTAAACAGTGATCTATTAGTTTTTCTTTCATCAGTCAATTTCAAAATCAATCCCTGAACAAATCGTTATTTTAATGTACTATTTAAAACAGCAAAAGAAAATGTGGAAATAGAAAGGAAAGCAGAGTTTGAGAAGTAACGTTGTAGGTGACTTTTTGGTTGGGCTCTCCTTCACTCGAGGGGCCTTGCTCCAAATGAAATGGTTTGCAAAATGCTAACTTATTGAAAAATGATTCTACTTTTCCTTACTTGTTTTGTTGTAATCTGTATTTATATAAATTTAATTTTTTTTTTCTTTTTTTTTACTAAAATAAATCCACTTGTATACAAATGATGTTTAATCTATTATTAAAAAGGTGAACTGAACTTTCCATAAACTAGTTTTTGAATAGACTTTTTGTAATATTTTTTGACTCAAGTACTTTGTAACCTGTATAATTACAGTGAAGTGATATTACTTCATGATATTCACGTTTTTTTTACTATTATAACTAATGTGCGTTTGAAGTAATTGAAATTTTTCTTTTAAGTGTTCAATGGTGCATATTAGTTTTTTATTATTTTTTTTTTTTTTTTATTTTTTTTTTTTTATTTTTTCCTTAACTACAATTGTCAATAACTGATCAGTTACTTGTAACTGTTACTAAGGGTTTGTGAATACTAAATGACTGCCTGGAAGTTTTGAGATATATATTTTATCTAATAGTAGAGCATTTACATAGTAGCTTATTTTTATAAATGAGTGAGTCTGATAAGATGAAAAGTACATATAAAATTTTAAGAAATATATTATGAAGAATCACTAATCTTTAATGAATTCCTGTGTGGTTTTAGTTCCAAATGAATTGTAAAATGTAACACATCCTCATTGGATTTATTTTATTTAAATCCTTTATTTTCCTAATTAAGAAAAATATTATGTGTAAAAAATATTATGTTATTAATTATTATTATTGTGTTTTCAAGTATATATATTTTTCTATTTATAGAAATAAATATATGATATACATGTAATGCTTTTTCTTAATATCAGGGATTGTGCAATACCAGCTTTCAGTTAACATTTGGAACTAGACTTGCCTGTTTAATTTAAACATTGCAACACTGTAGGCCTAAGTTCTTGCAGAAACTGGCTGAACCACATATTATTATTATTTGTAGTAAACCTAGATGAATTAATAATATACATATATTTTTTTAAATAGCTGGAAATACTTTATTAGTTCCTCTTCTACACTTGGGAGTTTTTTTCCATTTTTTATCCCACAGGTAAGGCATTCTTATGCCTATATTCATTCATGCTTTTATTTTTAATTTTGAAATAAACATAGATGACCTCTTTAAAATTCACTGTTTGAGCTAAATCTCTGATGTTTTACAATGTTTGGGAATTCAATTGCTCAATGGATTATTTGAATCTCTGGGCATGAACTGATTAAAATTAATTAAACTTTCTTCGGACCAAATTATAAACTATGTATGATAGTTAATCAGTTTTTCTTAAGAATTTTTTATCATTCCTTAATAAAAATTACAATTTTCAGTATGTACATATATGAACGAAAGTATCCAGTATCTATTGACTGCCTCGTTGATTTGTCTTCCGTTTTGAAACTTTTATATAAAATATTTATTTTAGATGTAAAAATTTAGCCTTTATTATAAATTGTACATTCTTACTGTATGTTTGAAAATAAAGAGTAACATTTTTCATTAAGTTTTAAATTTAGCCATTTTTGGATAAAGTAAAACTAAAAATTGCCCTGAATTGTAAATATAACTAATTTTCAATTTAAATTGATTAATTATTTCTTTTAATGTGACCTATTTTTTAATTAATCCATGTCTTTAATGTTATTTTTACATCTTGGTTCTGTATTGAGTGTCCTTACATATTTGGAAGAATATTTATACATATGCATGTGTATATCTATGATATCCCTAGATGTCAGCTGTAAGAAACATGAATAATTTATTGAGTGTTTAAATTAAAAAAAGGTAATTCTGATTTTGAATTACAGTGAAACCTCCCTATAGCGGACACCTCTGGGAGAACCAAAGTGGTCCACTATAGAGAGGTGTCCGCTATACAGAGGGGTTGGTTGAGATGGATACGTACCGAATTTGTACATTTAATTCATGTTTTAATTAACCATTTAATAATTACCCATCACAAGTTTTTTTAAGTATATAGAAAGAAGTTCAATAAGTATAAACTTAAAAAAATATATATATATTTTCAGGCGTATATCCAAAGAGTAATGATGGAAGCTTGGGTTCCAACTGAGTAACTGTTTCCGCATTCACCGATGCTGATTCTCCAAAAATGGCTCTAAATGAAATTTTGTGCCTGCAACGAAATTTTCCCAGCCACTCATTGGAAGCTTTAAACTCAGAATAGCCCAACTGTCCAGCTATCTCTAGTGCTTTTGCCTGGATCATAGGACCTGATATGGGAATGTTTTGAACACGCACTCTTTTAAACCATTCCAGTGTAGCGAGATCGATTGTAAATCCGTGTCCAGTTCTTACTTCTTGAACAACATATGTTTGTCACAATTTTCTGTCCATTTCTGCAAAATTTCATCTTTCTTTTTCAATATTTCTGCTCTTGTGTTTGCCCTATCTTAAAAAACTCGGCAAGATCTCTGATTAGACATATTGGAGAAAGCACGATATTTACTCAACAAGAGCTAAAAACCAACTGAAAATTGAAGAGAGAGAATGTGAACGGAATGAGAGTTTTGGAATATTTCCGGAACCGTGATAGGCGTAGGCAAAACAATAGTAATCTGCCAGCGGGAAAATCGTATGCTTCTGCTGAAAAGGAAGAGGTTCCTGTTGTGAAATTCCTAAAAAGATATTACTAGTCACTATTCTATATATATATATATATCTTATTCTCACAAAGAGTTTGTTATTGTTAACGCATTTTACTGGAAACCTACACCGATAGGAACGCTTCGATAACTTACATTAGCTGTACTTGTCCGTAGTAAGGAGGTAAAAAATCAGGTTTCTCTGTCCGTGTCTGTTGTACAGAGGTGTCCGCAATGTAGAGGTTTATATTACCTATAGAAAAATTCGGGACTGTGAGAAAATGTCCGTTAATAGAGGTGTCCGCTGTAGGGAGGTTTCACTGTACTATTATTAGTTTAATTAGGGAACTATTAAATCCCGCTGGAATATTTAATATAATTGCATTTTTTTGCTTCTTTCACCACATATTGGTGCTATAGCCTGTTCAGATAAACCCAGGAGTTCAATTTCACATGTGCAAACGTCTGGGTGGGAATTTTCCCTGCATTCTCCCTTCTGTTCCGCCATTTACAATGCCTTTTAATGATCAAACACAATGTGAATCGCTCTAAAAACTGATTATGTCTTGTTTATGACTAGGGAACGCTTTGAGAGGTTAGATAAGGGAGATAATGTTTAATATATATCAATACTTAGCCAAAGCTAAGCCTGAAAATGTTTTAAATTTCATAGTGATAATAAGTTTGACAGAGAATTTTTACTGCAAATTTTCTACCAGGAATATAGGCCACGCCCTATTCCCTCCATCTATTTGAACAGGCAGCGTTATAGTCTGAATTGTTTTCAGCCTTTGCTTTGGCTACATATTGATAAATATTAAACACTAGCCGAATACCCGTACTTCGTCACGGCAGATAAGTAGTTATTTTATTGCGTTGAATAATGTATTATCAAAATTAATGCTAGTACATAATTTTTTGCAGTTTATTATAGCATGGTTCCCGTCATACTACATGTTATACAACAATTGATAAGTAATCAAAGTATAATGTTTCTTAGCATTGGGGCGCTACGGACCAGTATGAAGAAACAGATAACCTAGAGATAACCCGTTATATATAGGTTACCACCATGAGCGTATATATAGGGGGGCTGAGGGCTGAGGGGTCTGCAGCCCCCCCCCCCGAAATTTTGATTTGATGGAACTATGTGTCTTAAAACCCTTAAAAATAAATCAAAAAAGATCAGTGATTAGTTCATAAAAAATATTTCATTTTAGTTGTAATAGCGTCTTATTTGCCTAAAACTATTCCAAGTTCTAAATTGTTAGTATACCATACCGCAAAATTTTCCCAGCCCCCCCCCCCCCGAAATTATTTCCTATATACACCCATGATTGCCACCATGTTTTTTGTTTGCTAAAAAAATTCCAATTCACTATGAGCCAGATTTTAAAGAACATTAAAAGAATTAAGGGTTTTTATCTATAACATACTTAACCCATTAAATCCCAAGCCTATTTCTACTGGATTTTTTTTGACAATTTTCGTAATTTGTTCCTCTTAGGCATTTAAAAGAATGTATAAAAACCAAAAACAAAAAATCAGCAATTATAGTTTAGGAGAAAAAAAAATGTTGCATTAACATAAAAAACGCAACATTATGTTCGCAGGGCCACAGAATTGCCATAAAAACTTATAATTGCAATTACTTTTATTGGTAGCTTTTCTTATATGTTCAAGTAATGATTAGAGCAAAAAAAAAAAAAAAAAAAAAAAAAAAATGTTGTTTAACAAATGCATAGATATTTTGGAAAAATTTCTAACACACTTCACAATACAATATTTCTAGCAATATTAAAAAAAAAATAGCAAAACATTTTATTTGGGCTCAAGATTTTTTTTTTCCTCTTTATTTATTTGGATAAGAAAAAAAAATAATGTTGCCTTTATGCAACTTTGGGGCGAAATGGGTTAACAATGACAAGAATAAATGAATTCGTTAATTTTATCAATAACATTAAAACAAAAATAATAATGTAAACAAAAAGTTATAAAATACTAAAACTTGCACATATTAAACACCTCTGGTGAGGGTTACTAAGAATAGAGAATGAGGATAACTTTATTATTAACTGGTTGTAGAGACCAGAAAAGTGGCAGTTAAGGTATCGAATTTTGGACTAAGGGAACTTCCAGGTCTTTATGGATAGTAAGGTTGAAAACGTAGAATGGAGCAATGACTATTTTGGATTGGATTCTGATAATGGATTGCTTGGTACACCCTAAAACTTCCTGACCATGCATTTAGTTAGCTTAAGGTTTTATAGGGTATATTCATTTCTTGTAGTGTACAGTTAATTTGGAGCAGGTATCTAGGAGTCTGATTAGTAGTCTAAAATGTCTGTTTGTTTTCTTACTTATCATTTGGATGTGTCGGCTTCAATTAATTCGTCTGTCAAGGTTGAGACCTAGGGAAGTGATTTTTTTTTTTCTCCACAAATTTCACTACAGTAAAGATTGATGAGAGGGTAGCAGGTGGAGAGTAAATGTTATGTGGTATAGGAGTTTTTGGAATTGACTTTGATACACCATTCAGTATTCAAAGGTCCTAGGAGTTGAAGGTGTCACGATGTAAGGCTAGAAACTGAATTTGGTGAAAGGATGGCTGTATCCTTTGCAAAAGCAAAGAGGGAAGAGGAATAGTAGATGAGCATGTCAGCAGTGGGCACAAGGAATAAGGTAGGACTTAGGATGCCACCTAATGGACACACTAGCAAATTGAGGAAAGGAAGATACCAGAGATGACCTACATTGAAGTATCTGCAAGGAAGGTAAAAATTTATTATAAGATAGTTAAGGGATGGATTGTATTGAGATTAAACAGCAGAGTTATTAACAAAAAGGATAAACTGTTCCGATGCCAAAGCTTGCAATAGGGTGGGTGTGTTGTACTGACCTCTCTTGGGCGGGGGCACTTGGTCGAAGACTCGTGGCGTAATTTTTTTACTCGCACTACAATTCAAAATAACAACGTTATATACCTACCATTTTCCACTCCGTTCAATTACAAATGTATTTAATTTTATTTTCAGGGAAATATCATTTTTAAATAAATCCATTAATTTTTTTAGTAATTTTAAGGGAGGGGAGAGGGTTAAGGGGCTTGTGAAGTTATTTGGATAGGGGCCCGTAATTCCTTCCGGTCGCCCTTCTCTAGGGATGCATCAGGCCTCTAATGTTTCTTAATTTATAGCCTCTATGATTCGGTCATGGAAACATTTATTAATATAATATCTTTTTCTCGCGATAATAAGATATCATAAAAGCCAGAAAAATTAACTATTCAAGTTTCTATCTAGTACGATGTATATTTATTTTTCAATTAAGTTTACATCATGGGCGTATATAGAAAATAATTTCGGAGGGGACTGGGAAAATTTCGGGGGGGGGGAGCTGAGTCCATTTCCGGTGTATGGAATACTAACAATTTAGATCTTGGAAGAATTTTAGCCAACTTAAACGCTATTACACCCAAAATAGAATATGTTTTAAGAACTAAATGATCTTATTTAATTTATTTTTAAGGGTTTTATGAAATTTTTACCGATAAAATCAACACTTCGGGGGGGGGGGGGCTGCAGCCCATGGTTTATATCAAACAAAGAATTATGACCTGATATTTAATTTTTCCTATGAAAATATGTCTCGAAATGAAAGTACGTTTGGTAATTTCTCTGCGATATTTGAATTAGTATTGAACTTTACAAAACCCTCATGGCAAATAAATAATAAAAACCCTGAGTTGCCTTTCAAAGTGCCTGCAGCATCATTGAATTTATTAATAAATTTGTTATTTATGCAGATTAAGTGGAACAGTTTAATCCCAATCTCTTGTCTTACTGACATTTCATACTCTTTGCCTATTCCAAAGTTCGAAAAAATAATTTTTAGCGTCAACAACAATTAACTTCTAAATCTTTCCAAGTGTGGAAGGAATTCTTACAGCCCTGTATAATAAACGCCGCCTCAGGAATAAAACTAGTTATTACGCTCCTTCCAAAAGATGAACATTTGTTAGACTTTTTGGAAAGGAACGGCCATGAAAAATGTACCCAGGAAATTAAGTTAATTGAGTCGTTCTGGCAATAAATTACAATTAACTGCGTATAACTACATATATTTTGGCAAATAATAGCCAAGTCCTGCCAAGTTCCGTCCTACATAATAGTATGTTGTGAAGAGTTTATATTTATTTATTTATTATCAAGACTCCCATAACGCAGATGATTCGCTCAGAAAATATACTCAAACATTTATTTATTGCTCAAACAAGCGAGTTTCCTCACATTGATTGACGAATGACTGTTTTGAAGATTTTTTTTCAATTATTACTAATTATTGAAGAGCTCTAAATGAAATTTGTTCTTTAATACAGTTTAAAGAACAAATATGGATCTTAAAATGAACAAAACTAAGGAGAAACAATTTCCTGCTGCTGCTCTTCACACCACAAGTTGTGAAGAGCAGTACTAAGTTAAGTATCTGAGTAAGTTCAGATTGGGTGGCAGTTCTACCCCAGTTGGATCTTTTTTGTGAATATTTATCATGAAGGTATAGTTAATTATTTTAATATATTGTGTGAAAATTAGCTATTTACAAAGGAATACTATAAATTTCATATCGTATAAATTGCAGTCTTTATCAACAGCATGGTTTAAAATCTGTGAAGAAAAATTTACAAATCTCTTTTCTTTTATGACTCTGTAGAGAGCATTCCAGGGGAAGATGCCTACCTCAACGTCTTATCAGTAAGAAATTTTACTTAAAAAAATGACTTGGACCATTTATTTAGTTTCTGAGGTAAATGTGTCAAAGAAGAACATAGAAACTCCTAGATTAAAAAAAAAGAAAGTCCAGATTTTGTGCAAGCTATTTTTTTATGGCAAACCTGCTTCTGAAGGGGGTCTCTCTCTTATAGGAAAGAGCGAAACATATTCTAATACTAGAAATTGTTTCTCCTTAGTTTTGTTCATTTTAAGATCTATATTTGTTCTTTAAACTGTATTAAAGAACAAATTTCATTTAGAGCTCTTCAATAATTAGTAATAATTGAAAAAAATCTTCAAAACAGTCATTCGTCAATCAATGTGAGGAAACTCGCTTGTCAAGCAATAAATAAATGTTTGAGTATATTTTTTCGCAATAAAAGATTTGCGTTTTATTAAATTATTGTTTTACTAAAGTGAGCAAGAAATCATTAATTCGGATTATCATTAATGTGGAGCGGCTGGTTTTTGCCCTCGCATTCAAGGGAGGTTTCAAGAGAGGTTTCAAGTCCGATTTTTGACATTAATGAATTTATTAATAATGTGAGTTATTAGAAAGTTTTCATTGTAAGGATTTATTTCCTACTTATTTTACATTACATTTTCTACCTGCTATGGAAGAAGAAGGTATGTTATTGTCGTCAGTTGTGTTTTGTGCATACAATTTATTTTAATCTGTATTAAAATATATTTACCTTAGTGTCATGGCAAACGCTCATGGGGATTGATGCTACAGCAGATGACGTTCCTATTAGCCCAGTTTTACACAAAAATAAATGGGTAATTATAAGAAAACCAGCAAATGTCAAAAAGACTATAAGTGAGCAACCTGGTGACAAAAGACAGTTTAATAACAATCCATCAGAAGGCTGTGCAAAATCTGATCATCAGATTTCAAGGTTTGTATGTCAATTTTATATCTCAAAAATTTGTATTTTACAATTCAATCATAGAGGACCAATATCTTTCTTTACATGGAAGAATACATACGTTTATTTATAATCATATTTGTTATGTAAAAATGTTAATTATTATAGATGTATTTTTTATCACATTGTAAATAAATGTTTGCTTGTATTACTATATTAATAAATAAATCATTCTTTGAAGCACGATATATTTTAAAGTTAGTTGACTACCAGTAAAAGTACCACATAAGACAAACAAATATTTTATTGAATTGATTTTTTTTGTTAGTTTGTATCAACAATCGCGCTATTAATGTGTTTATAGGTTGTCACCCTTTTATTGAATTGTTGTTATTAAATTTCTTTTTATTGCATTGTCCTATTCCTAATGATGGCATTCCTCAATGCGCATTTTTAACCTTCCAGCTAGTCTAGTTGTGTGACGATAAAATTGTTTATTTTACTAAAAGGAATTGAGCCTTAATTTATCATTTTAAATATTTTTTTAAAACAAAATATTCTGGGTTCGATTCTTACTAGGCATTGTGGCCTTTCTTTTTCTTTTTTTTTTTTCTTTTTTTTTTTTATAAAAACGCATTAGCACTATCCTGGCTAAGAAGGGTGCTAACCTGTATATCCGTATATAATATGTATCGCCGATATAAATACAAAGTATCAAATGTGAAAATCACCACTTTCCAGATTGAAAAAACTTTTATTTATTACTTTGCTTCTGGACAGTCAAATAGTCATCAGATTCGAGCTTTTGACTGTGGATACTTTCCCTTTATTTGAGTAAACTTAGATTTGAGAGTTTGCCGTACAGCAGTCCAATAACTATCAGTATAGATTGAAAATGAAAAATGTGTTTTTTCACATTCGATACTTTGCATTTGTATCTATTATATAACCAATCAAAAAAATCTGAATTTAAAATTTAAATAATTAAGTGACAAAAGATATTCATTAAGAATAGAAAAGCTAAAATAAATTTCAAATTTGCTTAAGCTTTCTTTATTGCTACACTCCTTGAGCTGAAATTGAAATTAGAATTTTTCACTACTATGAACAAAGGAATATTAATATTTTAAATGACCAGTTGATGAATATGGCTGGCTGTTGTCGAGGCAAATTGTCATCATGACTCATCTGATCCCCAAGATACTGAATACGCTTATTTTTTTTTTCTAATAAAATAAAAATAAGCTTGTCTTCTTGACAAGCAGGCATGTTTTATGACTGTTTTTGCACTTTTTCAAAACTCATTTATTTAATTTTATACAAAAATTCCATTCTGTATCAAAGATGATGCTCTTATTCTTTCATTTCTTGATTTATTTGAATTATTATTAATTTTGTGGTGCACATATCATTCCAGCTGTTCAGTTTTCACCCCATGTGCACTATTTATCTTGTATTATCGTCACTCAGGAATTGGAAGTTGGGTCAAGAGTCAGGTACAATTTCCTGACTCTTGACTAAACTTCCAATTCCTAAGTGACGATAATACAAGATAAATAGTGCGCTTGGGGTGAAAACTGAACAGCTGGAATGATCTATGCCCCACAAAATTAATAATAATTAACTGGTTGGATCCAGGTGGAATCTGCTTGATATAATGGCTTTTGAAATAAATTTCTAGAAATATTTTTATTTTAAGTAATAATCAAATGCAAATGTTTAACTGCAATTAACTTAGCAGATCTAATATCTAGAGAAAGTTTTTAAGTCTAATAAATAACAATAAGCCTTAAGCAACCTTATTCATATTTCAAAACACTTGCTCCGGCAAACAGTATTTCTTGAGATTAAATAGTATTGTAATTGCCAAGGAAAAATAAATTCAGCTTCGTCTAAAGAACCAAATCTCCAGTTACGTCCATTTATAATTAACAAAATTTTAGGACGGGACATCTATAGGTTACCACCATTTTCTAGCCAAGATATGGCTGATGCTTTTACTTTTTTCCAAAGAAAGCCACAACCCCTAGTGGGAACCCAAGACCACAAGATAGGGCCTCTTATTGACCTTTTGCCTTATATGTTTATTGAGAGATGTAAAAGGCCACAATACACATCAAATAATACTCTTTACAAAATGAAAAGTTAAAACTATAAAAAGGTTTATACGAAAAAATAATCAAATTTACTGCTTTAAGGTACTTATTTATTTATTAGGCGGAAGATCGAAAAATAAAAATATGTGAATTAATATACCTGAATGCCTGCTCAACATGTTTAGCACCTCAAGTGCCTCATCAGGAGCTTAGAATTTAGAATATTTGCAGCTACAGTGAGTAAGAGAACCATTCGACCTTCGAAACATGTCAAGCAGGAATTAATAAATTATTTATTCATGTATTTTTATTTGCTGACCTTCCGCCTGATAACTAAAAAAAGAGGTTTAATAGGTTCATTTTTCAATAATTATTTTAAGATATGCAGTCATAAAATTAATTTTGAGCATACACTCTCTTGATGTTCGATATGTAAGGATGACTGCAAAACGAATGTATATTTAATTTTATTTCTCTAACTTCTTTACAGTGGTTCAACTAACATTGAGAGGGAAGTAAAAAGTGATGAGAATATTCAGTCCATCAGTACTGAGGTCCTTGAAAGCACTCCAAATCGGAAGAAGAAATCAATCAAGAGAAAATTAATTGACCATCCTTTAAATGGATTTACGCCACCTTCTGTTGATCAATTAAAAAAAAAAATTAAACATCTACCTCCTCCTAATGATGAGAAATGTGTGAAGGACGTAGGCGTTAGGAACATTTTGAATGAAAGCTGCCATTTGCAGACAAATATTTCTACCGATCAACCTTTGAATAATTTGAACAAAATCAAGCGAAAACTCCTTTACTCAATTCCTATAACAAGTAATAATCCTACTGAGGATAGCACTTGTCCAAAGAAAGTATCTATTGGTGACTTCTACAAATCTATAATTATGATAGAGGAAGCTGACAAACTCACTCCTATAAAAGACGCCAAGTCCTTGAAATTTAATAAACTGCCACAGGACTTTGTTTCTGTTTCAGATTTGCAACATAAGTTGCAGAATCAAAATGATAACAAAACAAAATCCATCGAAGGTGAAAACAATGAAATTTCAGAGATCACCACAGCCAACAGGAGTAATTTATTGAATGATAGTCTGAATAATTTTCAATTCACTGAAGTTGAAGAATGTCACCGCCCTGTTATTCATAATCAAGTAAAAAATAATGAAAGAAGTAAACTTTCTGATGAATCTTCTAAGCAGCCTGGAAGTAATTCTGTACTGAGTGAAGCTGTTCCCACGCCCATTGATAATTCAGAGCAAACATTTAAAGAAAAATCATCTAATTTTCCTTTAGCTAAAAAATTACCTTCTCAACCCAAAGATTCTTTGGAACATACACCTGAAAATCAATTCTCAAATCGGTTTAAAGAAACATTACGACAAGAAAATGTTGTAATTAATTTTCGTCACCAGAGCCCAGATTTAATGAGTAGTGCCAGAAAACTAAAGACATCTTCTCTTCATTTAAGCTCCAATGAGCCAAAAATAAAACATGGACCATTACAATTATGCAAGTCAGACATAACCTTAATAAATGTACGTCATAAATATGTAAATGTCTTCCAGGACTCTTTTAATGTTGATGATTTTTTAACACAGGCTGATTTGCATCATCATAAAACTCAATCGAATATTGATAGTAATGACCATGAATCATCAAATCAGGCGGTTAATTTTGATCCCAAATCGTCTTATGGGGATGATGCGCAATATCAAGCCCCCTTGAATAAACCTGACTTCAACAAAACACCAACAAAGCTCCTCCGTAGAAATGATTCTACTAAGAAGTTGTCACCTTCCAGTTTAGAAAAGTATATTCATCATCAATTAGAGGACACCATTTCCTTCTCAACAGAAACAGAGGCGGAAAGTGAAAGCGAAGAGAGAAAAAAAGTCGAGTTTCTACTCGAAGAAATTGTCGACGGAAAACCTGTTGGTTTTAATTCAGCTGACATAAGCATTGATTGTAGTCATCCTCAATCGACACTTGTCAACTATTCTACTGCAAATGGATCGGTTGTCAGGACTTCCCAGTTTAGTCTGGACAAGGCCAAACAACTAATGAAAGACATCATGAATGAAGAAAGTATATCTTCAGATGATAAGGAAATTGATGGCTTATGTACAAAATCGACTGACATTCCCACCTCTGAGGAGCCAAAAGAGAGCTTATTGGAACCAAAGGCACATCTCAGTGCAACTGAAAACAAAGTAAATATTAAAAATTATATACATCCAAGTATTTCTCATCTTCAGTTTTGTACAGCAAGTGGCTACACTGTTCATGCTTCGGAAACAAGTATGAATAAAGCCAAAACATTACTAACTGATGTAATGATTATGGACAAAGACAATTTGGCCCAAGAAGTTGATGGATCGAACAAAATTAATGAAATTAAGGGTAAATTAAAGTTATCGATGGAAGTAGCCCCATTACGCTGTAATTCCAACATTGATAAAGAAGGAAGAAAATCTAATGTAATTCTTAAAAAGATTCCAGAAGAAAACAGTAACTTAAATTTTGAAAGACCCATAAATGAAATTTCACATTACAGTAAGAATGATCCAGCAGATATGGTAAAAATGAGGAATCCTAGTTTTAATAATTTTTCTACTGCAAGTGGAACTACTGTGGAAGTATCCCGAAAAAGTGTAAATAATATCAGAACATTGTTTGAAGAATTTTTTGAAGGTAGTAATGAGTTTCCTATGGAAAATTCAGGATCATCTGGTAATACCGACTATGACTCAGGAAATAGAAGTGATTGTTTAGCAGGCCATCATAAAAAAGAAAAGGCTTCTGTCATCCATAATTTAGAACAATCTAATATTTATAATAAAAACTGCTTTCAAGACAATCTTGATAGTAAATTGGAAACAAAACAGATTAGCACTACAGTTGATGACTGTAATTCTCATCTTGATAATTTAAAGCCAAACGTTTCCAAGCCATTTTGCATAAAAAAGGATCAATCTTCAGAATTAGAAAATATAATCTCTAAAACTTCAAATAAACTTCCTGAAGAAGGTATTTTGTCAGTGCAGCCATTACAAAACCCTTTGTTCCAGTCAACTGATGTTTTGAACTGTAAAAATAGTCCTACCGAATCTCCTGATTGTACTGAGAAATCCAAAGTCTCAAGCCGTAAAACTCTTCCAGGCTTTGGTGTCATTAGTTCAGAGCTTTTATTGATTGATAAATCAGCAATTCCTTCAGGATCTGTTCTTCTGGTATCCAATGATAATAATATACCAATCGAGAGAGAAAAGCAGAGTAAAAATGAAGCAAAGCAAAAATATTCTGATGAAAATCTTGCAACTTTTGATACAAACCCCAGAAAAACAGGCCTTGTCAATTTTACAGTGCAGAAAAATACCTCATTTAAATTTTCTACAGCTGCTGAAGGAACGGTTTCTGTTTGTGAAACGAGCTTGGAAAAGGCCAAGACATTGATGAAAGATGATGGACTATTTGGAGAAAACAATGAAGAGTCGTTTAATTTTTCATCTCTTGGGGATGAAAATATTCTTTTGATAAAGGAAGATAGGGGCAAAGTCGTGTTTCATGATTCTTCTAAAAGCACTTTAAAGCCAACAAAAAAAATCAGAAATTTCTCTCGCTCTCAGAAGAATATTGAGTTGCCTGAAAAAAGAATGCTCTCTCAAAATACATCATATTTTGAGTCTTTACAGTTTACTTCATGTGGTAACAACACTTCTCATGCTGATTTAGGGCGTAATAAACAGTCTAATCTGAAATCCAGTGAAAGTGGTGCTGGTGAGGATTCCAGACTGGTGTCTGAGAAACAGTTTTTTAAGGAGAAGCCATCAGTCAGTGAAATGACAGATGGTCCTAATAATTCTTGTAACCATTTGATGCCACAGGAAATAGATCCAAACAGTAAAATTGTCTTCACAGAAACTTCTTTGCAACATATTAAACAGAATTTCCAAAATTTAAGAAGCACCGATTGTATCAGTGAATCTGAACTTTTGTTAAAAACTAAAAACTCCAAATTATCTGAAAAGTCAAAAAATAATTCACAAGAAATTAGTAGTACGAACATTGATATGACTCATTTGAATGACAAATTAGTGCCATCAGAAAATGTTAATATGAATAAAACCCCACAAATGCTCAAAGTTTCATTTTCTACTGCCAATGGAAACTCTATACACATCTCTGAAAAAAGTTTGCAGAAAGCAAAATATTATTTTAAGGACGATTTAGATATCGGTGATAATCAGGTAGAGAAAGGCACTTCTGATAAATTGCCTGAAATTGGTCTTCCATTGGAAAAATGTTTGTCAATTTCATCTGAAGGAGGATACAAAATAAATATTTCCGAAAAATCTACTTGGAGAACTACACTTCCATTCAAAGATGATTTAACGATTTCTAATTTTATATTAGACAGCAGCAATATTGCTATTGTGAGTGATAAGGCTAAAGAATTGGAAACATCGAAAAATGATTTGGAGGAAATAAAATTTACTTCTGAAGATGGAATAATTTTGAGTGAATCTGATTCTGAAAATTCTAAGAAACCAAAGAATAAAGGAAGGCTCTCTTTATCAACTTCTAAAAGAAATGGAGGCAATCTAAGTCAACAAAAATTAACGTCAGGTGAAAAACTACCTAAAGAAAGTTTTCCAGGTTGTGTACCTAGAAGTAAGGATGTTTCTTTCACTACAGCAAGTGGAGACAAAATAAGTATTTCAGAGGAGAGTTTGCATAAGGTTAGCGTTAAATTTAAAGAAGATTTTGATTGCTATGAACTTCAAACAAAAAACATTAAATTTTCAAATCTCCCAAGGCCTTCTATTTCAACTGCTTTAGGAAAAGCAATCACTGTTTCTGAAGAAAGCTTACAAAAAGTCAAACAATCATTTCTGGAAGGATTAGATATTGAAGACTTAAAAACAGAGGATTTTAGCTTTTCTGATTCCTCACAAATAAAGCAAGATTTATGCAGTTTAACAACTCGACAAAGAAATATTAATACTCACAATGTAAGTTTACTAAATATTAAACAAGAAATTCAGAGTAAGCATAAAGACATCCAGGTTTCGGAGGCACATGATGTTTCAAAACAACTTAAAGATCAGACATTATCGACTGCTCTGGGATGCTCATTAAACGTTTCAGGGGAGATTTTGAAAAACGCTAAAGATGAATTCAACAACCAATGTAATATTAAAGAGTTACAAATGGAGAATGTTGATACAATCAAATCTTCCCATTGTAAACATAGTTCCTCTTTGTCTCCCATTTTAGGAGAAACATCAAGTGTTTCAGATCATAGTTCAAAGAACATTAGAGAAAAAATGAATTCTGAAATTGAATCCCATGAGTTTTCATTAGATAATTTTGGCCTGGTGAAATCTTCCCAAAGGCCTGAGAAGGGATTTTCTTTTTCGACTGCTCTGGGGGGAAAAGTAAGTGTTTCAGAAGAGACTTTGCAAAAAGTCAAACTTCAATTCAAGAATGAACTAGAATTACAAGAATTGCCAATAGAGAACACTGAACTTCCTTTAGAAAGTACGGGGTTGAAAACACTGCCCCAAAATAAGAATTTCTCATTTTCGACTGCCCTGGGAGGAACAGTACGCATTTCAAAAGATACTTTGCAAAAAGTCAAACAAAAGTTCAAGAATGACCTAGAGTTACAAGAATTGCCATTAGAGAATAGTAAATTACCTTTGGAAAGTACAGATTTGAAAAAAATCATCCAAAATAAGAAGGGATTTTCTTTTTCAACTGCTCTGGGTGGAATAGTAAGTGTTTCGGAAGAGACTTTACAAAAAGTCAAACAACAGTTCAAGAATGACTTAGAATTGCCATTAGAGAGTAGTGGGTTGCCTTTGGAAAGTGCAGGATTGAAAACATTTGCGCAGAATGAGAAGGGATTTTCTTTTTCAACTGCTCTGGGCGGAAAAGTAAGTGTTTCGGAAGAGACTTTACAAAAAGTCAAAAAACAGTTCAAGAATGACTTTGAATTGCCATTAGAGAGTAGTGGGTTGCCTTTGGAAAGTGCAGGATTGAAAACATTTGCACAGAATAAGAAGGGATTTTCTTTTTCAACTGCTCTGGGTGGAAAAGTAAGTGTTTCGGAAGAGACTTTACAAAAAGTCAAACAACAGTTCAAGAATGACTTAGAATTGCCATTAGAGAGTAGTGGGTTGCCTTTGGAAAGTGCAGGGTTGAAAACATTTGCGCAGAATGAGAAGGGATTTTCTTTTTCGACTGCTCTGGGGGGAAAAGTTAGTGTTTCGGAAGAGACTTTGCAAAAAGTCAAACATCAGTTCAAGAATGACCTAGAATTGCCATTAGAAAGTAGTGAATTTCCTTGGGAATGTGCAGGATTGAAAAAAAACTCCGAAAATAAAAATTTATCTTTTTCAACTGCCCTGGGAAGGACAATAAGTGTTTCTGAAGAAAGTTTACAAAAGGTCAAACAACAATTCAGAGATGAGCTTGAATTCAAAAAAGCACCATTGGAAAATGCTGAATTGAAAAAAACCTCCCAAAATATGAAGGATTACTGTTTTTCCACAACCCAGGGAAGAACAGTATGTATTTCTGAAGATAGTTTACAAAAGGTCAAGGGCGAGCTTGATATTGAAAATTTGCAAGCAGGAAACTGTAGCTTTACTATACCATCCCTCATTAAACAGGTCCAGGCATGTTCATTTTCAACCGCCCAAGGAAGTACAGTTTGTGTTACCAAAGAGAGTTCGCAGAAAGTTAAGCAACAATTCACGGATGAACTGAATGTTGGGGAAGCCAATAACTTAGTCAACAATCCACTTCAAGAGGGACAACATTTGCATTCAACTAGTCTGGAGAAGTCCCATTTAGTTTCTAAAGGGTGTATACTAAACCCTAAGTCTCAGTTAAATTCCGGTAAGAAAATTGTATTCAACGTGCCCACTAAATTGATTGATTCAGATGACTCAAAATCTTTAAACTCTCAGAATGATTACCAAAATAAATCAGAGATTTTTCATTTTACCCAAAGCTTAGCAGGACCTGATCTTAATGCTGAAATGGACCGTCTTGAAAAAAGCATGAAAACAAGATTAGCTAATCAATTGAGTGATTTAAACATCAAATCAAACTCTAAAACCCCTGATCCTTCAAAACAGGAATGTACTGCTGAAGAACATACAGAGGAAGGGCAAAAGTCCAAAAATCTTGAAACTTTCAGTATTACGCAAAGTTTTGAAGGGCCTCTTCTAGACGATGAATTAAATCGAATCGAAAGAAATACAAGACAGATTATAAGAAAAGAAGACCATTTAAATACACATGAAAAGAGTTCATTTCAATCCAGACATAAGCCAAATGCTTTTCTCGAAGCAATGAAGCAACCTAATTTGTATTCTCCCTCACATTCTGAAGATTCGTTTATTAAACATGAAATTGCCGATAGTGCTGCAGCACTTATTCAGGATAGCGAGGGATTCAGTGGAAAACCTCTCATTACTAGTCCATCTTCTGTGTGCAATAGAAGTCAAATGAAACCAATAATTTCTTGGTCTATGGAGTTTGGAGATGACGATATTTTAGCAGCTGCTGAGACTCCAAAAAAAGAACGAAGTTTTGATTCAAACTCTATTGCAACAGATATTTTTAATAATTCACTCCATGAAAAGAGAAAGTCTGATTCTGAAGCAGATTTACAACCGACAAATAAAAAGTCTAAATTAAACAAGGATGACATGAACAAAATTATTGAAAACCGACAAATTAGACGAGAAGAGCAAAGATCTACAATTAATAATAAGAAGCTAAAATCATCTTCCATGAAACCAGGATTGTATATGTCCATTAGAACCAATCAAGTTTTAACAACTTTTATGGACAGTCCTTGGAATAACCCTCAATCATTGACAGAGAAAGAGGTTAGTTAAATTATTTTTATTTATTTTAATTGAAGGCTTGGTTATACTGTGTTAATTGAATATATTTTGCTAGCTTTTGGAAAAAGGATTGCTTGAAAATGTAATAAAAATTACTTCAAAAAATGCTGTAGAATTCCAGTTTGCTGCCAAAAATTATTTTTCGTGAGTACTCTTCTTCAATTTTAATTATAAAAATATAATTTTAATGGCTCTTTTCACTCTTTAATAGCTTAGTGTGTACACATCCTTAAAAGTAAGTAAGTAGGTGCCTGCACCACCTGCAAGCCTGCCAAACAACCCATCCATTCGCTGTTCTGGAAAAATTGTCAGCACCCATGTTTTATTTACAACTGCTGAATGAGGGTTTAGCGGATCCTAAGCTTAGTCTTACAACTTAGTAACCTATGTCTCTTTACTTTAATAATGAAATATAACTATCTTACTTACTTACTTATAAACAGCCCAGGGTGGGTGGGCCTCAGCTTGATGTATAATAGCATGCCGAATATTCCTGTTCTTTGCACTATTTTTCCAATTTGAGTGGAGCACCTAGCACTCTGTGCCAAGGGTCGTGGGTTCGATTCCCACTATGGGGTGGTGGCTTTTCTTTAGAAAAAAGAAAAGGCATCAGCCCTTTCCTGGCTTGAAAAGGGTGGTAACCTATAGATAACCCGTCCCAAAAATTCTTCGTTAATAATAATGGACGTTAAAATTTAAATTTTATATACATAAAGTAATATAAATATGTAGTTGGCACTAAATATTCTGTCCCTTATCGCATTATCTCAGTTTACTATTAGTGGTTTTGTAAGCTTTTAAGCCCCTAAGGACATGAGAAACAAGTAGAGCTTTCCATTAACAGAATAATTTGTTTTTTCATGTAGTTTTTCCGTTAATTGTTCATTTAAAATAAAGTAATCTGCTGCCAGAGATCTCAGCTATCAAATTCAATTCTCATATCAGAGGAATCTTTATCAAGCTTGACATTGATTCTGATTGGACATCGATTTTGCCTAGGACTTTGCGGACTCCTGTTCTCTTAGATAGATAGATAGATATAATCAGGGCCCCTTAGGGGGGAAAGCAGCTCGACCTCAAAGATCTATTGTGCCCCTGACAACCTGCTGGGTCACTTAAAGCAGCCCTGCATCCCTGACAAACCCTCTGATCCTCTGAGGTGTGAGCTCAGAATCTCTTCCTGGGTCAGTTATTTTTAACGCAGTGTAAGTACATAAAGCGCCTGTGTGAGAGTACCGTGCAATCACAGATTATGTGTGCGGGTGTTTCCTCCTCTATCCCACATAACCTACATAGAGAGGTTGTAGCCAGGCCCATATTGTATAGATGTTTATTCATCTTAGCATGATGTTCTCTTTCTTCGTCGTATGTGTATGTATATATATACACATACACACATGCATATATACACATATACACACACATACATATGTATGTATGTGTGTGTGTATATATGCATGTGTGTATGTGTATATATATATATATATATATATATATATATATATATATATATATATATACACATACATACATAAATATACATAGAAGTAGCTATTAGTGAAACAGAAAGGAATATACCATCTGTTGTTGCTTTAAATTAATGAGAATAAATAAATAAGTTGTGTACAGTTATATGTTATTGTAATAAAAAAAAAAAAAAAAAAAAAAAGAACAGAATGTGCTTACATATTTCATGAGATAAAATCCTAAGTTTAATTAAAAAAAATAAAGGTTCATAGGACGATTAAAACAGTATGTTGTTCGTCCTTTAATTCATTCCATTCCATTCCATTCTGTCTTCGTCTCTGAGGTCCCTGAAATTTGGCCAATAACTTCTGCAATTAAAACAAAAAATGTTTGGGGTAGACCACCCTTATCACTTAGGGGTATGAAAAATAGTTTACGTTCTATTCTCAGACCTACTGAATACACACATAAAATTTCATGAAATTCGGCCAAGCCGTTTCTTTTACAAACACTGTAATTAAAGAATTTTATACATAAAAAAAAAAAAAAACTAACATTTTATTGCTGATTAAAATGTATAATGTAATGAAATTTGGTTTCCACCTTGAACTTTAACTACTTTCATTATTTTTAATACTTACTTCGTTTTATATTGTGTTTATAACAAAAAATGATTGTAGTGGGAATGGGGGATGGTCACAACTACAATTTCATGAGGTACCAGACGTACCCTGACTATGACTTCTTGGTTCTGTTTCATGTCTATAAAGTAGTTAGTAGATAGTTTTTTTTGTTTATTTTTTTACTTCTGGGCCATTAGCGCCGACATCCAGGGTACAGCGACGAATTACACTGTTCTGCACGAAAATCCTCCTTCAAACCAAAACATGCTTTCTTACTGTTTTCAAATGTGCTGAACACGAATTTGAAGTCAGATTCTGTCTATCACGCACAGTTTCTTGAGAAATTCTAGTTTTTTATCCAAAAATGTGAGTTTTTTGTAAATTTGATGATTTTTTTTTTTTTTTTTTTTTGGCATCAAAACATAGTGAAAAAAATTCAAAAGCCCGATGATTTTGAGTGCAATGAAGTATATTTGAACGAAAAAAAATTTGATGGGAATATTACAAGTGGTTGAAGAAATATGGCTAAAAGTGTTTTTTCAGTTTTTGATCTTGAGGCAGGGATTTGGTCTCTACCTGGATCTTTAGGGGAATGACCTTCCTTTCTCTTTTATGGTGGTATCCTTTTCATTCAAATCCTTACCTGCCCCCCTTTCACCCTCAATACCCCAACTCCCCCCCCTCCCACTCAGCCCCTCTCTTGTCACTATTTTCTTCTAGGATTTGATCAGTACTCTCGAGGCTTTCGCTAAACGCACTTATTTGGATATTCAGTTGTGCTATCATTGTTCTGGGAACAGTTCACTTTTTCTCTGTAATGTCACGACAGTGTATAAATGAGCCTGATTCCTTTTGCTATGTTTGTGGTGAAGTCTCATTCAAGTCCACTCAGAAACCCCTGACTCTGCTGGTGAAGAAGGCATACGAGTTATACTTTGGATGTAAAGTAAGTGATCAGGACAAATCCTGGGCTCCTAAACCGTGGCACAATAGGTCTTATAGGCCTCGGTGCGGTTCCTCGGTTAGCCGGGCACCTTGTCTTGTCTCTAATCCTGGGCTCCTAAAATATGCTGTAGTTCATGCTCACGTTCTCTGACTGGTTGGCTAAATGGGACACATAAGTCAATGCCATTTGCAGTTCCCATGATATGGCAAGAACCTACAAATCACGTGACCGATTGCTATTTTTGCATGACCACAATCAAAGGTTTCTCGTTCAAGAGCAAAAAGAAAATTGTTTATCCCAACATCCCCTCTGCCATGAGACCAGCTCCACATGATACCTCCATGCCCATCCCACCAAATCCGAGTAAGTTCCGTCTTAGTTCTGAGGAGTGCAGCGATTCTGAAAGCGTTTCACCTCAACCTGGAACCAGTCAACAAGAAGAAATTTCAAGTTCGTCCAGCCCCTCTGAAACTCAGCCACAGCTCATAAATCAGAGGCGATTGAATGATCTTGTTCGTGATTTAGATCTCCCAAAATCAAACGCTCAGCTGCTTGGGTCAAGGTTGCAACAATGGAATCTCTTGGAAGAAGGCGTGAATATATCTTTCTTCAGAAAACAGGAATCAGGAGTTCTATGCTTTTTCTCGATGGAAGAAAATCTTGTATTTTGCAATGATGTATTTCATTTGCTCCAGGAACTTGATCTGCCAACCAATCCAGAGGAATGGAGACTATTCATTGACAGCTCCAAGTTTAGTTTAAAAGGAGTACTCCTTCATAATGGAAACAAACATCCATCTATCCCAGTAGCTCATTCGGTCCACATGAAAGAAACCTATGACAACATGAAGATACTTCTACAAAAAATCAAGTACCATGAGTACAAATGGCGCATTTGTTCAGATCTTAAAGTGGTAGCCATGCTTACAGGACTCCAAGGAGGTTACACTAAATTTTGTTGTTTTTTGTGTGAGTGGGACAGCAGAAAAAGAGGAGACCATTATGTCGTAAAAAAATGGCCAGAGCGTAAGGAAAAAGTAGGTGAAAAAAACATTACCAATCCTCCATTAGTGGACAAAAACCAAATAATTTTACCCCCACTCCACATAAAATTGGGGCTAATGAAAAACTTCGTAAAAGCGATGGACAAGGAAGGAGAAGGTTTCATGTACTTAAAACAAAAATTTCCGCATCTCAGCGATGCTAAGATAAAGGAGGGAATTTTCGTAGGACCCCAAATTCGACATCTACTCAAGGACCTCACTTTTGAAGCAAAGTTAAATACTACTGAGAAAAAGTCTTGGATTGCTTTTCGAGAGGTATGTGCTAAGTTTTTGGGAAACGAAAAATCTAGAGACTACCGAAAAATAGTCCAAGAACTGCTTACTTCATATAAAACATTGGGATGCAATATGTCCTTAAAAATACATTTCCTGCGTAGTCACCTAGACTTTTTCGCCCCAAATTTGGGTGCAGTTTCGGACGAACATGGAGAACGATTCCACCAAGACATATCCAGAATGGAAAAAGGTATACTGGCAAATGGAATGAGAAGATGCTGCTGGACACTGCAGCGGGAGACAGAGGAGGAAGAGTACAAAAGAAAAAAAATACTCATTAACGATGTGTGTATATTTTTTGAGTTGTGTCATATCTAGAATTATACCTGATAGCACGCAGGATTCAATTAATTATATTTTACCATTGAAAAAGAAAAAAAAAATCTGTTATAATAAAGACAATAATTTTCAAATACAATTTTTCATTTTTTCCAAGTTTCTCCTCTTTTCTCTCAAAATCAGAGGGTGGTAGAATTTTTCTGAGTTCAGATTCGGACTCAGCACACCTGAAAACATGAGAAACAGGCAAAATTGTTCAAGGGAGGGGAGAAAAGTTTTTTTTTTTTTGCAGAACAGTGTTATCTTAACGAGCCGTGAGATGAGAAAATTCCTGCCGCCGGTGGGAATCGAACCCACCATCTCCCGCTAGAGAATCTATGGTGTTAACAACTGACCACAGGGAGACCCATTAGTCGATAGTTATTACTAATTGTATAAAATAACATGTTATAATAATTTATCTGGTTTATAGAAATGTTAATACTCAGTGTGTTCAGTTCTATAAATTGTGTAGTTTAAATAATATAATATTTGAAATGATGATTTATGATGTTATGTGTTTTTAGAAATGAAGATTGTTTTTCTGAAGAAGGTCTAGTAGATGTTGGAAGTGGTTTCAACCTAGTTTTATCAGATGATAACAAAATTGGTCTGGAGGAAATTTCAGCATCGTTTTTATGTCATCCTGATGTAGATCCTTCTCTTGTACCTCAGAATTGGATAAAAAATCATTTTAGATGGATTATATGGAAACTAGCTTCTCTCGAGAAATCATTTCCTCAGGGATCTCCAGGAAGGTAAGAATTGTGTATTTGTATGTTGAAGATGAGGGTGGGGAAGGATCAATGTATTCTTGAAGTAACTGGCAGGAGTTGCTCCCCACAATTGTTTAAAACATTAACTTATATTTGCGACGTTTCGAATCTGTTTAGGTTCTTCATGAGGCATTTACATAAAATGAGGAATAAGGAGGAAACTTCTCTTACATGCTATTCTTCATTTTATTTTTATTTTATGTAGATGCCTGATGATGAACTTAAACAGGTTCAAAATGTCGGAAATATAAGTTAATATTTTAGACAATATTAGAGAGCAACTCGTGCCAGTTACTTCAAGAATTGTGTATTTGTTTGCCAAAGCTTTTTTTACACAGTTCGTATAATAATTTTTCCTTTTAGATTCCTTCTACCCATCAATGTGCTTCATCAACTTAAGTACCGCTATGACAGGGAAATAGATCTTGCTCAGAGGCCAGCCATGAGAAGAATTTTAGAATGTGATTCCCCAGCTTCAAAGAGATTCGTTGGTTGCATAGCTGCCTTGAGGAAGGTAAATATTTTTTGTTTAATCATAATGATTGATTTTTCTAAGAAATTCATCCATGTACACTGATCTGTAACCCTCAGTGTTTTTGGCCACTTTGTTTGTTGTAAAATGAATTTATTTTGATCAATTAAAGTTTTTTTTTTATTATTGTTAATATTTAAAATTGGAAGTCCGGTGGCTGTGAGTGCTAAGGCGTATGCACTCCGTGCCTAAGATCGTGAGTTCGATTCCCACTGTGGGTGGTGGCTTTTCTTTCGAAAAAAAGAAAAGGCATCATCCCTATTCTTGGTAGAAAGGGTGGTAACCTATAGATAACCCATTCTAAAATTCTGTCTTAATTATAAATGGACATTAAAATTTTAATAAATTAAGTAAATAAATATTTAACTCATATTATATTAATAATGAAATTAGATTGATGGGGATGAGCTTCTATCGTCTACAGAACTTGAAATTACTGATGGCTGGTATAGCGTTTGGTCAACAGTGGATCCTGCTATGGAAGATTTAATTAAAAAAAATAAAATAAAAATAGGAACTAAATTGATTATACATGGAGCAGAATTAGTTAATTGTGGCGATGGCTGTGATCCTCTGGAAGTAGGTTTTCTTTTCTTTTTTTCTTTATAAACATAATTTTTCTTTATGAATATAATATAATAGATTAACTAACTCTTTAACTGGTAATTTGTGTAGAAACTAAATAAAATTTCATTCAAAATGTTATGAATACATAAAATGAATGTGGAAATTAAAATAATTTGGTTTTCTTTATTTTTTCTGCATTGATGAGTACTTTCTTTTTTCTATGAGCTATCTGGGGATATAACATATATTTTTTTTAAATTTTTCAGTTGAAGGAAACTGTCCGTTTGAAATTACATACCAACAGTGTGAGGCGTGTTAAATGGAATTTAAAAATGGGTTTCACAAGGTATCCTGGGCCCTTAGGAATCAGTTTAGATTCAATTTTGCCTAATGGAGGAATTATTGGTCTTACTACTGCTGTAATAGCAAGAGTCTATCCAATGTTATTTATGTCCAGAGATTCTAACGGTAAATCAGGTAATGAAGTATACTTTATCCAGTGATGTGAAATACCCGGGTATTTATACTTAAGGGTAAATACCCAGGGTATATACCCAATTTCATAAATACCTGGGTATTTAAGGTATTTTACTAAACCGCGACTCGAAGTAATCGAATATTGTAAAATATGATCGATATTGGTAGTTTAGAGGTGTTGCAACACTGAGAAACTATTAATACAATAATAAATGATAAAATAAGGCCACTGAGAGGTTAATAAATAATAAATTATAACCTGAAAGTTTGCTATGGGCCTTCTGACCACCAATAAAAAAGTCTGTCACGCAGGAGCTGCATAACTAAGCACTTTCCTCAGAATTTGGGTAGTGTAGACTGCTTTCCAGAACAATTTGCTTAAAATATCCTACATAAATAAAATATAAACATGAATAGTTCTCTTTTAAATTTGTAATGAGTAACTGATCAATTATTAATTTGCTTCCAGAGTTATGTTTACACATGGTACCTATTACACTACGTAATAAATACAAAAAAACCTCATATTATCGTATTTTGATCTAACGCAGGAACAGGATACAGTCACTCTAGTGGTAGAAAGCGCTCCTTGCGGCGGCTTTGTGAACCTACGTCTGGCGGGCTTTTCTATTGGAATATATTACAAATTAAACCCCCGCTTTCCGATTGACCGATTCAGCATTTTTACAACACTTCTTTCTCATGAGTTACCCACGACGTATACCGTGTTTCGTTACAATACAGCAGAAATTACGACCGGTATGAGTATATTAGGAATTTGGGTCCGGAGTAAACCCCCCTTCTAATGAACCGATTTAGTTTTTTTTTACAACACATATTTACCTGTAGATTACCACTACGAATACCAAGTTTCTTCGAAATATACCAAAAATCACGGCAGGTAGTGGCGAATTGGTATTGTGGGTCCGGAGTAAACCCCCCCTTCTAATGAACCGATTTAGTTCATTTTTATATCTCACTTTTCTCTCTATATTACCACTACAAATACCAAGTTTCGTTGAAATATAACAAATATTACGGCTGACATAGTCAAATTAGTGTTTTGGGTTCGGGGTAAACCCCCCCTTCCGGTGGACCGACTTTGGTGGTTAACGAACTCGTTCAATCGTTTGCTAATTGAATGCTATATACCAAGTTTCGTGACGAAAAAACAAAAGCTCTGGCCGCTATCGTGTTAACAGACACACACACACACACACACATATATATATATATATATTTATATATATATATATATACATTTTAACGGGGGTCATTTTCGGTGTCTACTAGGTAGGATCGATAAAGATTTGAAGAAATTTTTCAAAAATTCCATCATGAGTCCAACCTCAATAGCTACTTTCCTTCGGAGGAAAGTGCTGAAAAGCTATTTGCCTAAATTTGATGCTACTGGACTGCATTAAAAAAAAAGTAGCCTCAGATAAAACTTTCTCAATTTCTCAAAACACAAAATAAGTTACTTACTCATTGAACATTATCTTTATCAAAGTTTGTTGTAGCCTAAGGCTAAGGTGTTTTTTTGTTTTGTTTTTATACCAAACTTACCGCAGTTACTGTCTGCAGTTCTTTTCATATACATGCATGGGTGTAATTTTACAAAGTTAATAGCAAGTGACCACAAGAATAATTTGTTGCAAAATCATAAATTTAACTTTATTTTTTTAGTATTTTATTTTACAATCGGAGGCCCGGTGGCCTTGAGTGTTAAGGCGTGAGCACTTAACATTCCGTGCTAAGGGTTGTGGGTTCGATTCCCACTATGGGTGGTGCTTTACTTTGGAAAGAAGAAAAGGCATCTTCCCAAGTCTAGAAAAGGGTGGTGCCCAATAGATAACCCGTCCTAAAATGCTGAGTTAATTTTAATGGACGTTAAAAAGTTTAATAAAATATTTCATAAGCTGTAATAAAAAGATTAGGTCTATTAACATTTATATATATATATATATATTGAATAAAAAAAAAGTAAACCAATGGGAAGGCCTAAATTAAATTCAGTGATAACGAAAACCTAATCCAAGTCTTCCGGGACAGAGATTTATTCATCACTTGAATAACTTATTATTATATCTTATGAGTGTTGTTATCAACTGCCGTTTAAAATGAAATGGAATGTTGATATTACTGCATGAGCATAATTTAAATAATATTAACAAAGATTACAAACCTCTTAAAGGTATTCTTTTTTATATAACTTTCGTTAGGTATGTAGACATTGTATTACACTTTTGTGTGGATCACTTTATGTGGCCAAACCTCTTAAAATGGTTTTGAACTATTATAATAAACATCAAATGCCTGTTTTTGACACGTGATAAGAGTTCCTTTTTTTAACAGATATAATTTGTTTTAATTTAAACGAGTCCTTAATAATTGAATAGGCTTCGTTGAAACTTTTTTTAACTAAATTAACCTTCTCCAATGTAAAAATAATCATGAAAATTTATAGATATGCATTAAGTTGTAAATACCCATAAATACCCGGACCGACCTTTAGCTTTTTTTTTAAATATTATTGGTTAAGTCTTAATTTTTAGTTAGCTTTTATGATCAAATGGGTGGGTTTCAGTCCTTGTTTGCACCAAAAACTTATAGAACACTCAAAGAAGTTGTATCAAGTTCAAAAACTGAAAATACCCACTTTTTGGGTATTTACCTTCCCTGTGGGTAAATACCCAATTTATATTTACCTTCCCACTGGGTATTTACCCACCCCACATCACTGACTTTATCACATAATTATTTTTTAATTGTAGGCCCAAAGTTCATGAGCTTAAAGGATATTAACACTCCATTGTCGCTTTTCTTTTGATAAATGAAAAGTCCCCACCTCTAACCTCACTAAAAAAAATGGTGTTGAATTATAGATAACCTGCCCCAAAAATCTTTTATTAACCACTTTTGTGACAATGGACAGCCATGCTCAGTGACCTGATAGGCACATTCCTCAAAAACAAGCATGTCCAATGGCCTGATAACCACTTAAGTGACAACGAGACTGCCACCGAGACATAATCAGTTTTTATAATGTTTCATTTATCGTGTTGTTCCTTGAAGTAGGAGTTTGCAAATGGTGGAACTGACGGGAATATTTTCCTCAAAATTTCATAATAATAAAATAAATATGGCCATTGTCAAACAGCTGTTTGTAATTGATTGTGGTTAAAAATGCATTTTTGGAGGCCCGGTGGCCATGATTGTTAAGGTATGAGCACTTAACAGTCCGTGCCAAGGGTAGAGGGTTCGATTCCCACTATGGGGTGGTGGCTCAGCCCTGTCCTGGCTAGAAAAGGGTGGTAACCTATAGATAACCCGTCCTAAAATTCTTAGTTCATAATAATTGACGTTAACAATTGAAATGGATTGTAAATATTATATTTTATATAATAATATTAATTTTAATTAACAATATTTAAGAACACTGATATCAGTTGTGTTTTATTTATCACTATCTATTCTAAACAGGTTTTTGGCCATGACCCTATTTATTTTATTAATTTACACATAGCCCTAAGAGTAGATGGTCTTACTAACATAAGTCTTCTGAAGAGGTATCTGGTGAAGAGTAACATTTAAAGTGCCAAGTAAAGGAAATAAATGAGAAGTTAAAGTGTTTTAAATGAATGACCTGATATTTTTTAAATACATTATTGAGAACAAAGAGCCAAAATCTTAGAATATAATTTTTATTAAACGTTTATATTTAAAATCCTATTACACTTAGATGAAGAAGAATGTCACCCGAGATGGGTGTTGGGAGGACAATCTTGTTATAAATAATCTCCAAATTCTATCTTGTTCTTCTCAGTTAAATGTCAACTATACTCTATCTTCATATTAATACTTGGATTGCAATTAAACATCAAATAAATCACTTGAAAATTATTTAGAATAGAAAAAAAAAAGAAAAGAAACATCCACAGGGATAGTCAATTTAAAAATATGATTTTATATAACTTGAAATGATCTCTGAAATTGTATAAAGTTTTATATTTATTTTGAAAACTTTCACATTTTTGGGAAGTTTAATATATTCTTCTTTTCTCCTAAAGTTGTCAGAAATTCTCATGCTGAAACCCGTATTGCTGCAGTTAGAGAAAAAGAACGGAATTTGAAATCTGAGGAAATATATGAAAACATTTTAAATGAGGTATTTATCATTATTTTTTGGACCAATAGGCTATTGTTAATTCTTATTTTAGTTTGTAGAAAGTTAATATATTTTACTATTGTACAGATGTTTAATTAATTATTATATTTATTAAACAAACCAAAAAAAAAGGCATGTAGTAAGTGAATCCTTGGCATTTATTACTCTCATTACCTAGTAGGCATCAAACTGTTTGCCAAGTATTTTTTATTATTTTTAAATAATTTTACTTTATAAAATCATTTAAATTCTCCAAAAGACGAGCTTATTATATTTTTTGTGATATTTTCATAGATTTCTGTGAAATTTATGAATTCTGTGGTATATTCTGGTAGGATTAAAAGAACTTTGAATCCTTATAGAAAACCTTTCTGTTTTATCAGGACCAATGATTTTATGGAAGTAATGAGCCAACGCATCTATGCACATTAAAATACATAATTTCTTAGCATTTTGATGATAAGCCAGGGTATAATCTAAAATTGGCTCTAATTTTATCAAACAGCTATTGTTCCCTAAATTATTTTCTTTTTAGAAGAATTATTTTTAGCATTTCCAGGTGCCTATGAAGAGAAAAACTGAAAAAATAAAAATAATAAAATGTGATATTAATGAACACCGAGCAGATGATGAACACAGTGTGGCAAACGGCTGAATAAAGTTGGGTCACCCACTTTATTATTTCATTTTTATATAAGGTTTTCTTCTAATTACATGGAGTGTATTTGGCTATAAAAGTTTGTGCATTAATACTTTTTCAAAACATTCAATAATCCTAGTGAATAAATTATTAAATTTATCTGTTTTCCAGGTTCAAGGGAAATACAAAAATCGTGGTGCTGGCAAATTTGATTTGAAAAATATTAACAAAATTACAGACCCTAAAGTCTTATGGAACATTGTATCTAATGAATCAGATCCATCAGAGATTCATGTAAGGTTAACATTTAATTTGTTTGATTTTAATAATAATTTTGGGGTCTCCCGTAGTGGCTTGCGCGCTGGATTCATAAGCGGGAGATGGTGGGTTCGATTCCCACCTCCGGCAGGAATTTTCTCATCTCAAGGCTCGCTGGGAAAATTCCTCGCTGCACCTTGGATATCGGCGCTAATGACCTAGAAGTAGATGCGCCGTAAAAAAAAAATAAAAAAAAAAAATAATTTTTTTGAGCGCATAACCTTTCTCCCACAATCAAAAGTATCAATAACTATCGCCCCATCTCTGGTCCCTCTGTGTTCAGCAAAATATTAGAATCCATGGTGCTTAAGCAGTTATCTCCTCTAAATCTGAAAACCAGCAAGGATTCTTACCTCGAAAATCGACAATAAGTTGGCATGCTTTGTCAGTCATATATCACAGGTGTTTGATGAGTCTTTGAAGATGACACAATTTACATATATTTCCAGAAAGCCTTTGATAGGTTATCACATAAAGTCCTTTTGGTGAAATTGGTGTTCATGGTCCTCTGTTCTCCTTGTTCAAGTCATACCTATCCAACGGAGTAAATCAATTGAGGTCTCTTCTAGTGTTGTCTAAATTGGGTCCTTGGTTATTCCTGGTCTATATAAATGACCTAGCAACATCTAATAACAAAGTCCACTCTCTGATATTCACGGACGACTCAAAAATCTTTTTAAAAATCAGAGATAACAAAGACTGCTTTAGATTGGAAAGTGCTCTTTTCGCCAACTGGTGTTGCAAGAATTTCATAGAGATAAATATCAGCAAATGCAGTGTTACCATTTTCTCCACGCTATCGTTAAAAAAATCAATCTTGTGGACAGCATTGGCAAGAAGTCTCTTAAAACATTAGGCTTCTCGTGGAGAAATGTTTGTGAGGTAGTGGATAAAAGGCACTTTGTGTTCTCTAAACCAGCCTTGTACGATTCCAACTAGAGTATGCCACTGTGATCTGGCGGCCATATACAGACCAGTATATCAACTGACTGGAGAGAATCCAGTGCTCTGAGGACGCTGCATCACTAGAACCTTTGGAGGCCCGAAGACAGCTTGCGGACTTCCTCTTCATCTATAAACTACTACACAGAGAGCTGCTTGCTTCATTCCTTTTCCATGTCCTACTTTTTGCAATTATGAACAGTCTGTGGTACAAATCTTCCATCCAGCTGTGTTGAAATAAAGCGACCTTACTTTAGTATATATTTGTATCTTGATGTTCCTGCATTTTAATGGCATTATAATAGCAAATATTTTTATAGTCAATGCTGAATTCGGATCAATTAGAAAGATTAAGAAAATATCATGAAGAAGTAACAGCAAAAATTCGAGATGAAGTGAACAAATTATTAAAAGAAAGACTGGATGAACTAGTTCCTCTTCAGAAAGTGACTAATTTAATGAAGGTAAGTCAGGTAACTTAGTGCATTTATGTTGTTAAATAATAGAGGTAAAATAAATGCATTTTTGAAGGGTAAATAATCTCATTTCTTCCCTCCAACCTTTTTATTAAACAGTGTAAGACCTTTCAACTCATGTATTTTGTCATAAAATAATATACAACAATGTCTTAAAAAATTGGTCACATAACAACTCCAGTATTGATAAAGCACTTAAGGATATAAAAATATGTCATAAGATTTCTTGCAAATTTCTCTGTATTCAAGCAATTGTTGTGGTTAAAAAATAGAATAGTAAAAATAAGGCAAATACATTTTAAAAAAATAATTAATAACACTTAAACGCTTGGCTAATGTCAGTCCAGTTATAATTGGTTGTAGTGCTTTTAAGTCAAAATGAACATAGGTAACTTTAAAAGCTTGTGTGTGAATTTTCGATCCAATTGCTACCAAGGGACATCTTTAAGAAAGCCATTTTAATTATAGTATAATGTGCCTTTACCTAAGTATTATCTGACACCTGATTCATTGCATAGATTTAAATATACAATAAAACTAGGGAGCTTAATAAAAATTGTTGGACTCATTCTTGACAAAAGTTTTAAGGCACTCATTTTTCATCTTCTCGAGTCTTCTTCCCCAGCTGTTTATCGATTATTAAGATGATCGAATTTCATTGTGAAAGAGCCTAATTGCTAACACTATTTTGTTAACAAAGTGCCCTTCACTAATACACATGTCATGTACATTTATGGCTAGATCTTGTTTCATAAATTTAAATTTGGCTGCGGTACATCACAATTAGATCTCGTATACCAGTGTTATGTGTGGTATAAAAAATTAGATACACTCTCTAAATTGCACTTCACTAGATAGCAGCTTCCAAATGTCACACCCCTAATTATTGTAGTGGAGACACTAGAAGATACTGTCTTAATTGAAGTGATTTTTTTGTGTCACTATTTGGTCTGCACATGGCGTAGCCTAATACAAATTTTATTGATATTTTTATAAGTAAACAACCATACCCTGTTCACCTAGGTATTTGAATCCTGAACGTAATAATTTGTAGATCCATTAGTATAATATAACAAAATATAAGAAAATTATTATCTTCTTTCTTATTATTTTGTTTATGTATATATGCTTTTTAGATTAGATTAGCTGATCCGCTTACTGAATCCAGCGCAGTTGTGACTATTTGGCGCCCTACTGAAGATGTTTGCAGTCTTCTTTCTGAAAATAAATGCATAGATTTCTATACATTGAATGCCTGTGGAACAAGGTATTTTTGAGACTCAAAAATTATTATTAGCTTTTAAGTTACTTTTATTATGGCTTTGAATTGTGCATACAATTAACAAACAAAGAAAATGCCTACCATGTGTGCTATGCAAAAAACTATGTACTCTTATGTATTGTAATATTTCTGTATTTTAACCATATTACTTTTTTTATTTTTTCTCTCTTCGTAGTATCCCTATGAAGAGTGCATTTATATATATAAATACATTTTTTATATATGTGTGAACACAAGTACCATTGCCTTATTTGGCATATTACATGCAATGATTATGTGTTTTGGTTACATATATTATATTGAGATACAAACTCCGATAACAGAATTATACAAAACTAATTTAAATAATGAGAGTTTAAACATACATTTTTTTTTTTAAATTATTTACAATAATATTCTAATAAGTGAGTAATTGTGAATCATAAACTATAATTAAATAATATTAAAATAAAATAACTATATTACTTGTTTAGTATTAATCAATAAACTAATTATACCCACTTTATATTTTTATGAATATTAAAACTTATTTAATGCTGATTTAGAAGAGATTTTTGACCATGGAGATTAAGCTGGATGGAGATAGTATAGCTCAGTAATAATACTTTATAAAACTACATTTTTAATTACTCTTTACTCTTCTCGTGTGAGAGTTGTCAATGACATTGCCACTGCTCCCTTTTTTTGTGGATCATTTTAAGAAATCATTGACCACTTGATATTGATGAAGGCTTGAAATTCAGTTATATTTACTTTGGAGGAAAATGTATTTTTTAAAAAGAAGTAACAGCATAAACAATTGTAAATATTTATTTTTAGAGCTTGCAAGGCTGGTAATTTGAACCCAGAATCTCCTGTTGTATACTCAAGTGCATTGCCAAATACTTAAACACGTTTCAAATTACAGCAAGGCAAATTAACTTATCCAAAGAAGTTAAAAATTCCTTTCTTAGTTAACTTCGATTCTGATTTGTAGGCAAAAACGTTGGCTGTCACAATATTTTTTAGGATTCTGATGTTGCGTGAATTGGTCTGATTTGAACTAAAATGTTTGTAATATATAAGATAATACAGCAAAACATGGATTTTCTCATATCCCAGTGTCAAATACAATTAATAAAAGTTGACATCTTTGGCAATAACTCAAACTGTGAGTTATCAGTAATTTGGTAGTCAATGTCAATAATCCTCTTTCTTTGTTATGTCAGTCGCCATAACACACAAACCCTCAAACTATTTTTTCTCGACTCTGATAGGCATAATATAATTAGAAGAAATAAGAATTTCCTCTCACCTTGCCCACTTGTATGGAACATTTTTAGTTATTGGTTATCTGATGTATGATTCCTTTTGATCGCAAACATATTTATGAATCTTTTCTGGGGTTCTCCAGACAATTTTTGGTATTTTCAGTCATTTATTTTGTAAGTTATTTAGAATCATGGTTCCCTGGGTTAAACAAATGATAAGACTTGCCTAGTAGTTTTATCCCCCCCCCCCCCTCTGTAGGGTTTAATATTTATTAAATTTTGTTTAGATATCTTGGCTTTATTGCTGTCTACTTTAATCCCTGAGCAAAATTGAAGATCTTGTCGTCAGTCAGGGTAGAGATTGGACTCTCATTAGTCCCCCCTCGCCTCCTTATTCTGCTGACTGGTCATGAATCTGATATATTTCCTTCAGAAGATTGCGACAGCTGATTAAAAAAACACTTTTTTAAAAACTATTGTTGTGCAATAAAATTTTCCTAATGTATTCAATTGTAAGGGGGCGAGGTTTGCTCAGTGGTAGATCACTCGACTAATGAACTGGAGGACCCAGGTTCAAAACCCGAGCGCACACTAAAGATTTTATCTTCTAGTGTCGTCGTTCGAGGGATTTGGAGTCCCAGATCGTCCCTAGGCTCACCCAGCCTTTAATTAATTAATGGGTACCTTCAAAGGAAAAATCAGGCGGCCGGAGCATAGTACTTACCACACTATCTCCCTATTGTGCAGTACGGTCAAGAATCAGATGTCTCTACAGTATCTGCCCCTCTGGCCTGTTAAGGGTTTTTTTTTTTTTTTTTATTCAATTGTAAGAATTTTGTTTTCTCTTTTAAATTCCAGGGAGAAAGTTCTACAACTTGCTAACACAAAGCATTCTGTCTACAATGAAAGTACACTGTTTACTCAGACGAACAAATTTCAAAGAAAATTAACTGATATTGCAGACCTAGTATACCATGAAACTTTTCCAATGTTTGGAGAGCTTGATGTGGTCGGAATAGTGGTCTACGTCAAAGAGCCAGACAAACCATGGGGTGTTACTAATGTGTACCTCTCAGACACAAGAAGTAATTTCTTAATGATAACATTTTGGACTTCTCTCAAAGTAAGTATTTCATTTTCTATATTTAAAAATACTCTATTTTATATATAATGAAAAGGCATCAGCCCTATCCTGGTTAGAAAAGGGCGGTAACCTATAATAACCCGTCCTAACATTCTGAGTTAATTATAATTTGCAGTCTGAACAGTTAACAGAAAATAACTCTATTGCCCATCACTGCTAGCTGAGAAATGTCATTCGTTATGCAGTTCCTGCAAGACGGTCTTTTTTAAATAGGCGTGATATAGTATTTCCTTCCTATTTACAATAGTCATATATCACTTTTTTTTTCTTTTCTTTTTTTTGCAACAGACAATTTGAATTTTCTTGTGCAATTTGTCCCAAATTATTTAACAATATTTTGTAGTTTTTCTTATTTGTACATTGAGTCAGCATGTCTGATCATTTAATGAATGGATATGCTGGCTGCAGGCTAATGTACATTACCATTTTCTAAGTTGTAAATTTTTTTGGTTTTATAAAATCGATTTTTCAATTGTAATTTTTTACTTTTATATATTTTTTCTATATTCCTATGTTTGTTGTAGACGTTTGGTTTTGAAGATGTTCTTAGAGAGGGCTCAGTCGTAGCTGCAATAAATCTACATAGGAGGCAAGGATCTGGGTCATACGTAGTACCATCTACATTTGCAAATGAAGTCACATATTTTTCTTGCAATCCTTCACAGGAATACCTTTCTCAAGGATTCGCAAATATTAGGAGTTTCTTGGCTGAAAAGGTTAGGAAATTTATTTACTAGCACTAATAGAAATATTATAATGTATTAAAATAAAATAAAAAATTTTATTACTTCTAGTTATTCGAGTTACATCATTTTAATCTTTAGCCTAATCTTGATTTTTGAAAATGTCAGCATTATTTTTTTTCTTCTATCCTTGTATATGTTACTCTTTATAGTAAAACTTACAATTGAGGGATTTAGAGTCAAGACCTGCTATTTCTAGCCTTTTTTTTCTGGACATCCAAAAACATTACAATTTTAGGAGTGACTTTTGATTTGACTTTGACATAGGATTTTGCAGTGTTGGGCAAAACTAACGTTAGTAAACTAAACTAACGTTAGTTTTCCCTAACTAAAACTAAACTAATGTTATATTTTTAGTTTTAGTTTTGTTTTAGATTTGTATAATTATTAATCATATGGACTCCGTTTTTAGTAATGCAATTAGTTTAGTTTAGTAAAAGAGACCTAAATTTGTGATTTTAGTTTAGTTTTAGTTTTTAGTTAACTAATTTAGTTTATCAAAGAACATATGTTTTCAAATTACGAGAAAAAGCCACAATTTCTTATTCTTAAGCAAGTTCTATTAGTTTTAATAATTTACTTAATTATCGAAATAACATATGATTTATATTAATTCATGTTATTTTAGTAAAACTAAACTAAACTAAATTTTTAGTTTAGTTTTTAGTCAATTCCCAAAGATTTAGTTTTAGTTTTGTTAAAATCCATTAATTAGTAAAATTTTAGTTTTAGTTTTTTTTTAGGTTGCAATTTTTAGTTTAGTTTTAGTTTATTCGAAAAAGTGAATTTAGTTTTAATTTTAGTTTTAGTTTTTAGTTTTGCCCAACATTGGGATTTTGATGTTGATGTAATGGTATTTGATTCAAACCATCTGACTAAAATATAGAAGATCGTTTGAATTTGAAAGTTCAACGAACAAATGAAAATTCTTAGTCTGGCCATATGGGTTGAGAACTTGCAAAGAAAAAAGTCTAGCACTTTGGCTTTGTGTTTATAGTCTTCCAGGTGAACTTTTCGTTGGCTTTTGACATAAGGAATCGAATGATACCACTTCAGAGCAATGTATTAAACAGCGTTGGAGAAAATTAAAGAGAACTAGAATTTTGATTTCAGTTACTCCAAAACTACGTATGGAGTTGAAAATGTTTTCACATGTTTGTAATTCTAAGGTACATCAATTTTGGTTACACTTTGAATAAAGAAAATATAAGAAAAAGTATTTCCATTACAGACATGAGAAATTTTGATGTTTTTGTAAATTTTATTAAACACATTGAAAACATTTAGGAAAATGTGGTAGAAGGTGACCGTTCAAAAGCTTAATAACTTTCCTATAATATTTATTCTCATGTAATTTTCGAAAGAGCGATCACATTTGGAGAAATCAGTGCTTACAATTATTAATTTGGTTGCTTAGTTGCTGTAATCCGCTCTGTTTTGTTCAGTTTTATAGTGATTGTGTTTTTTTTTTTTTATTATTCCTTTCAGCAGTAATCTCACTATTTTTTTTAGATGCAATTGACATAGGTATTTAAATTTTTCAAAAGTATAATTAGTTTATCTGTGTTAGTTTTTCATAAAAGTAGCCAAATACCAGAAAACAAAATTTTAACAGTATCCAAACTTTTCAAATGACACTAAATAATAAGGTATTGGAATCTTTCTAAGATGGTGGAGTTCCTACGAGTCGGACTTTTTTATTTACATCTTATCAAGTCTAAGAACAATCCGTCAGTTTGTTAATTCAGAATATATATATTTTTTTAATTTGCAGGACCTTGATAGCTTTTTACAATCAAGAAGAGAAATTTTGCAGTCTTTGATGAAAGAAAGAAGCTGCAATGTGACTCCTATCAGACAAAGGGAAGACGGTATTAGTAAAAGATTAGAACTCTTAAAGAATTATGGTCCTCCTTCACCTCTTCCTAAAGTTCCGCTTGTTTCAAGCCCTGACATTCACAAAAGTTTCAGGTCCCCAAGAATTAATAAAGGAACTCCAAGAAGCTCAAAGACAAATACAGATTTTTAAATTAATTCATGAGTATATAATATTTTGTATATTTGTAAATCAGTTTTCTTATATTTCTTATTGTAATAATTTATCGTGTATATTATATATTCAAATGTAATGGTTTTATTTTTGTAATATTTTCAATTAAGTAAAAAAAATTACATTAAATAAAATAATGACTTTTTATGCCCTATAATTAATATATTCCTCCATGCAGAAGCAGCAAAACTTAGTACAATCCTCAGAAAGGTGGTTAGTATAGACCCCATTCCTGGTGAATGTGCTACTTAAATATAAAAAGTGTTGCTATTGTATGTTTTTAATGAACAGCTCACTCAATTATTATTTTTTTATGTATTGTTTTCCTAGAGTAAACTTAAACTTCAATGGGCAAATTTTTATTCTTTTTTTTCAACACACGTTCCTCATCATTTAACAAGTTTCACATCTTCCTCTTTATATATATATATATATATATATATATATATATATATATATATATATATATTAATGGGTGTCATTTTTGGGGTCTAGTAGATAAGATCAACAAAGATTTGAAGAAATGATGTGCTTCTTAGATTAGAAGAATCTATCTTCTTACGCCCTTCAAGGGTCAGAAACTGACCCTTGAAGGGTGTAACTGATTTGAGGAAAGAATCTGATTTTTAGTGATGCAACTTATTAGAGAAAAGTTATTAAGCACTAGGTAAATCCAGGAATAGTCCGATTGCAGTGCCTGCCTCTACAAGTGTCGCAGGCACAAGGTACATCTATTTAAAAAAAAAAAAGAAATGAAATTACTAGTAAAAGCCCTTACTTAAGATTTTAGTATTAACTTTAAATTTCTCATGAATGTAACTACCATTTATGAGCAATTCAGAAAGTATTTAAATGGCAAATTATTTTGATTACAAATAAATATTTATCAATTCTTAATACAAGTTAGATGCTGGCTTGTGTTAAAAGCAGAAATATTGTTTCATAGATACTGAGAATGGCAATTACTTATAATTCAGATCCATAAATCTGAAAATCATCTGAGTTTTTAGTGCTATTGTTATATTATAGAGATTTGGCTGACCGAGAGGTTCATATTTATATAAAAAAAAAAAACTTTAAAAGCTTGCTGCAGATATTAATTTAAATATATCTTTTATATAATCTTTAAAAGGCATATTCCCTAAAACATTATAGGAATAGGATTTATATATATATATATATATATATATATATATATATATATATATATATATATATATATAAATTTATATAGTCTTTTAAAGATTATATAAAAGATATATTTAAATTGATAACTGTAGAGAGCTGTTGTTTCTCTAATTCGCTATGTCCCAGGATAAGGCATTATTTCATTTCCTTGTTTTTTTAAGCTGAGCATTGTGTAACAGATATTAATGTGCCCAAAAGAGTAATAATAAAAAAAAAGAATAACTTTTGGTCCGGACCAAATTTATTTCTTTGTAAATGGCTGATGCACAAGTTTCGTATGATTTTTCCTTTTGTAACTAGTTTTGTGGAGTTACCTCAGTGCCGAAAGTTGCCTGAACCAAACTTACGACACATTCCAAATCAGCAGGACACCAGCATTTTTGTTGTCAATCAAATGAACAGAAATATTTTTCCACTTCCAAATCTGAATTTTCCTTCAGGGGGGTTTTTTAGAACAGCCCCACCAGTGGACTTTATCTAGTTACTATTTCTAGCTGTAATATTTGTGGTCATATCGTCCCTACCATGTCAACTATCGAATATGCAAAAACTTGCTTTTCAGATTCGAGACTTTGCTTTTAGATTGTGGTCGACACAGCTTGTCGTAAATTGTAGGCCCTTTAGAATAGCCGGAAATGCCTTAAATAAAGTATCGAATAAGACCATTTCTCAATATATTACTTTGTCAATGGATAGAATATGTTCGTTCTCTAATTTGCATATTTGATAGTTTGACATGGTAGGGACGATGTCAATGGGATTGACAAAATTATTGGAAGGGAATAGAAACATTTCACAGTTAAATCCTTCCAAGAATTTTGTTGATCCCATTACTGTAGCTCATACCCAAACAATAGGATCCTTGGGGGTCTCCCGTGCTCTAGTGGCTAGCGCCTTAGATTCATAAACGGGAGATGGTGGGTTCGATCCCCTGAGATGATTTATATCTCAGGGCTCGTTGAGAAAATTCCTTGCTGCTCTCTGGATATCGTCGAATGGCCCTGATTTGTAGATGCACCAATAAAAAAAAAATAGGATCCTTGTGGGCAAAGGCGAAAAGAAGGAATACAAGAGAATGCAGAACACTGATCACTTTTTATTTCCGTGATTTCCTGTGAAGGCAGTGCAACAGAGGGGAGGATCTCTTCAGAAAACTCATTTCAGACATCAAGGAATACTGGTCTCCAGAATGTTAACCTATCTTAGGAATTTATTTGTTATAAATATTGATAAAAATGAATAGTTTAGTGAATTTAATAACATGATAAATAAAATCTCTGGTGTGACTGTTCTGAAAAGGACTCGGGAATTTCACTAAATTTGATCTTGACAATCAGATTTTTCAAGGAGTACTAGATTTTGTTTTCCAATTTTAAATTAATGATATTCTTACTTGTTTTACTTTCACCTTGATGTTATTATTCTGCTGTACAATATAGTCTTCATTATACAATTCTGCATTTCCAAAAAAATATTCATGTGGACTGGGAGGAGCATCAATAAGTTCACCTTTGTAAGCATATGGGCCAAGTTCAGGACATATTCTTCCCAATTTATCATGTTTGATGCAGACTTGGTCTGTATTTCCACGATATCCCTAGGAAGAAATATTTTTCTAAATCCATAATAAGAAAGTTACACAAAGTTATATTGCACGGGAGCGAGGTTAGCTCAGTGGTAGATCACTGGACTAATAAGTTGGAGGACCTGAGTTCAAATCCTGTGCAAGCACTAAAGATTTTTTCTTCTAGTGTCTTCATTCATGGGTAGAATTCGGCCTCCCTGACCGTCCCTAGGCCAACCCAGCCTTTAATAAATTTATCAATGTGTACTTAGGGTGCTAATGACTAGGGACCGGATTCTTAGGTTTTCACCTATTTTTTTCCTTTCTCCTAATCATGATAATGATTGTTTTTTTAAACGATTCGCGTCTTGTAGTATCATTCATGCAAATTTGGAAGAACCTAAAAAAAACCTATTCAGGGCGATATTACCTAAAAAACGATGTATTGACCTAGACAGACCTCATTTCCTCCATCAAACAAATTTTCTTAATAGCATCTTCCCGAGTCCAGACGTTCAGGGAAATTTTACTAGGAGTGTCCTTCCCTCAAAATCTCATTTGGATCGGCAACACAGGAGCTAAAAGATGCGATAAAATACCCCCCTACATCTTGTGATGTAAACCGCCGCATCCTTATCTTTCTCCGTGGTTCTCGAAGACAGCAGGAAGAATTTCACCGTCGAAAACCTGGGCACCTATACGGGAGGTTACTGTAACAAAGGGAAATACCTATTTTAGTTTCATATTTTCCCTTTTAAATTTTTCCAAGATTAAATTATTTGGTTTCTAATATAGTTAAGTACCTTTCTATAGGCAGTGAAATTCTTCCTGATGTTCTTTAGACGTTGAAACTCTTCAGTACAGAAATTCAAAATGTCCTTTACATATTTATTTTAATTGTTATGTTTTATGTTCTTATTTATTTTTGTTATTAATAACATGTTTATTTTTGTTACATGTTCATGATAGGTATCATTAAATAATGTACCTATCATGAACATTGTTTCATTAAATAATTTAATTTATTTTTCTTTTTTTTAAACATTGCTTTATTTCTAAAATGTATTTTATTTATATAAATTTCATTCACTTTGTTTTTTTAAATAAATATTTTATTGAATATTCGGAATACTTTTTTTTAAAAAAATAACTTCTTTTTCCGTTTTATTTTTATTTGCTCATCTTTTTTTCCCTCCTCAATATACAATTCTATAAAATAAGATTATTTGTTGTTTATTTTTATGTCACTACTTATAGGCATATTAATTTATCAATGATAAATTAATCGAAATTATTAATGATAAATTATAATAGGTTGAACTTATTCTTTGAATCTATTGGATCATTTTTATCACCCAAAAAAACCTAAAATGGGGTTTTAAATAAGAACCTAAAAAGAACTATTTTTGAACCTATTCAAACATTTTTATCGCCTAAAAAAACCTAAAATGGATTTTTCAATAAAAAACCTAAAAAGACCTATTATACCTGTAGCAAAAACCTAATTGGATGCTTGTTTTATCCTAAAAATCCGATCCCTACTAATGACTCTAGCAGTCGAAGCAGCCAAGACAAAAATCAAGCGGCCGGAGCATAGTACTGACCACACTATCGCCCTAGTGTGCTGTATGGTCATGAATCAGATACCTCTATAGTATCTGCCCCTCGTGGCCTTTTATGGGACTGATTTTTTCTTTTATATTGCAAGATAATAAAAATGATGGCATTTAGATTATCAAGGGGTCTCCTCGTGGTCAAGTGGCTAATGCCTTGGATTCAGACGTGAGAGATACAGATTCGAGTCCCTCCTGCAGAAGGTTGAGTTTTTTTTTTTTTCATTTCAGGGCTCATTGAAGGAACTGCTTGCTGCACCACGGTTTAGAAAGACCGGTCCCCTATGGATAGCCCAGCGCAAATCGGCTAGATCTCGATGTTGCATTAAAATAAATAAAATTGTGTTCATGAATAATTTGTGCCAAGAGTATACACCCACTCCTAATGGATCGATTTAGCTCATTTTCATTAGAAACTTCTATAATTAGTTCCCAGTGTTGTATTGCAAGTTTTGTTGCAGTATATTAAAAATTATGATCTTTAACCCTCGAGCGGTCCCACTTATGATCTTTAACACGAGAGGTCGCGTCCATGACAATGGTCATCCATTACGTTCCTTCATGTTTATGATTAATTGTGTCTTTATTTATTTATATTTTTGTTGGTACTATTTATTGTAATTCTGACTGCACACTAAAAATCATTGCTAAAGAAATTATCTTTGTAATAAATAGGGAAAAATATTGCATAAAAAAAAAAATTACATAGATCGCATGGATGACAAATAAAAAAATAGTACTCAAAAAGTAAATTTTGTTTAAATAATAATACATTACATATAGAATATTATAATTAGGCGTAACATTCGTTAATCATAATAAAAGTAAAGAGAAAAACACTAAAAAACTTAAAGAGCATGAATTGTCCCCCGCATGGGGGACAACTGTCATCTAGGAAAAATAAACAGCACCTCTCTTCTCAGAAGGTATGAACCTACTGCCTGTTTGGTCTAGGGTTCTCCCTTACTCCTCCCACAAAGACACCTGGCTCTGCATCTTCGTCACTTCCGAAACATATACACAGGAGCTGATCAAAAGGTTGTGGATGACATTGTGACCACTCATGGGTTAATGCCTTAATGGACTATTAATAATTTGTGTCCAGAGTAAATCCTCACTTCTGATGGGGGGATATTGCTGTTTAATAAATTCCGCCCTATCAGTATTTGTCCTTGATACTGAAAAGCGATGATACTGCTTTTTGTGGTGAAAGAACAAATGTTCTGACTACTATCTGTGTATACAGATTTATATATGTATGTTTATTTTTTTCTTTCCTTTCCAAAAGCACCCCTCTCAACATACTGTTTTTTCTATTACATATGCCATACAAGGTTTTATATAACATGTATGCTTTTTTTTTTTTTTTATTAGTTATTTATTTAATTGTAAGTGTATGAAAATGTGTGTATATTTATCATATATTAACAGATTGTTTTTATATGAGGCATTGCGGATACAAAGGGCGAACTAAACATCGAGTCACACTAATTCCTCGTCAATGACTAGATTAGATTAGATTAGATTAATTGTTGACTCATACCCTCCGCTTCTCACGGGGTGCACATCGGCCATTCGTCCTATTGTGCGAGTCCTAATTTGGTAACCTTACCTTAGCATCCTGATGAACTTTAGGTATTGCCTGATCTCCGTTGACCTTCTAATCTTATCTTCATTGAGGCTCCCGAAGTGTAGAAATCGTCTACTTTCCAATGCTACACACTCAAATGTAACATGCTTAGGCGTCTCATTCTCATCCCTACACCATCTCCAGGTTGGTGACGATCTAATCCTTATGACATGCATATGTTTATTCATGGTACAATGGCCAGATACTATCGCCACAACCTCTCTCAGATCCTTCCTGGCCATGCCCAAGAAAACCTCTTTCCTGCTTAGGCTTTTGAGATCTATAAAGGACTTAGTATGGGCAATTTTCTGTTTTTCCCAAATTTCATCGAATTTCTCCTTGGCCCTAGTTGTAATTACCCGTTTAGCAGTGGCCACCGACACTCCAACAAAGGGCATTGGTCCAATTGGCACCACCTCAGATCCTAAACCTGCTAACCTGTCCGCTCTTTCGTTGCCCAGGATGCCTCGATGTCCTGGTACCCTATAGATGACAACATTATTATTCCTTGCTAAGTCATTTAGCCTAATATGGCATTCCTCAACAATTTTTGACTTAATCTCATGCCGCTCTAATGCCCTGCAAGCTGCCTGGCTGTCGGACAGGATATTAACTCTCCTCCGACAAACCCCCTCCTCATTTAGCCTATGAGCCGCAGCTAAGATCGCATAAATCTCTGCCTGAAATACTGTAGGGGTTCTTCCTAGGGAAATCTGTAACTTAATCCCACTCTTTCCCCCACTCCAAACCCCTGATCCTGCTCCACAATCTGTTTTGGAGCAGTCTGTATACACATTAATGCCATTCGGCGGCCTAAAGACATCCTCCTTACTCCAGCAGACACCATGTACGTCGACCTTATATCGCTTAGTGGTGCTCGTCTTGTTAATTTGCATGTCTGATGGCATGCCTAGCTCTGGAAGCTCCTTCATTTGAGTATAAATCTTCGAGTGCCCTGTTCTCCCTATTGGCTCTTTGATGATGCCCTGAGCTACCATCCTGTAGGCTGATTTCATTGCTTCCATTTCAATAAATAATTCTATTGGGAGCAAGCCAAGCAGTGCTTCCATGGTTATTTCCGGAGTTGATCTAATTGCTCCCGTAATTAGTAAGCATCCTAATCTCTGTACCTTCTTAAACTTGGTACAGTTTGTTTTGATGGCTACCTTATGCCACCAAACCACACAACCATATGTAATCACTGGTCTAATCATCGCCGTGTATATCCAGTGGGTAATTCTAGGATTTATACCCCAATTTCTACCACAGAGGTTTCTACAGGTCCAAAGTAACTTCATAGCTCTGGTGGTTACAACCTCTATGTATTCTTTCCAGTCTAATCGCTGGTCCAAGACAACACCCAGGTATTTAACCTTCTTGCTGTAGGGTATCTCCTCCCTTTTAAATTTGAGGTTCCTCAGACCGTCCACCTTCCTTCTGTTGGTAAAAGGAACCAAAACGGTTTTCCTTGGATTTATATTTAATCCCTTTTCCGAGCACCATTCTGCTGTTCTCCTCAGTGCATTCTCCATCAGTTCTGTCAGGACTGACTGGACCCTACCCCTGATGATAATCACAATGTCATCAGCATACCCTATGGTTTTGTACCCCAGTCCATTGAGTTTCACCAAAAGTGAATCCACTACCATACTCCATATCAGCGGTGAAAGCACTCCTCCCTGTGGACATCCTGTCACAGCCTTTGCTTTTAATTCCCCGCCAGATTTGGTAGCATATATTATCCTATTGCTCAGCATATATTCTACCCATTCAATGACACATTTCTCTGTCCCAAACTCTCTTAGGGCAGTGGTAACCACATTAATTGATGTGTTATCAAAGCCTCCTTCTATATCCAGGAATGCCCCAATGGCTATTTCCTTATTAACTAAGGAATCCTCGATCTCGCTTACCACCGTGTGTAGTGCCGTCTCGCATGATTTACCTTTCTGGTAAGCATGCTGGTATATCTGGTTTTGAATCCGAGGATTCGCTATTCCTATATACCTGTTCACCACCTTCTCCATTGTTTTCAACAGAATGTGGGTTTACCCGGCTTTGGTATAAACACCACCTTGACCTCGCTCCATCTGCTGGGAATATACCCCCAAGCCAGACTCCCTCTAAACAGTTTAACTAATGGCCTTATCAAATATTCTAGCCCTTTCTGCAGTAATGCGGGATAAATACCATCACGCCCAGGTGCCTTAAACGAATCAAAGGACATTATGGCCCATCTGACGGCTTGTGGTGTTACTATTCTATGAGCCTGTCTCCATTCAGGTCTAGTTTCCTTCAGTTCGACCATCACGCAGCTCACAGCCCGGGAAGTGCACCCTCAGTAACACTTCCAGCGTCTGCTGCGTACTAATCGTATTCCCATTGGGCCCTTTAAGGGACCCCAGTTCGCCAGTTGTGCCGCTTCTGGCTAAGGCCTTATGAATCCTAGCACCAGTATTAACATCTTCGATTTCCTGACAGAAATCCTTCCAAGATTGCCTTTTAGACTTTCTTATGAGCGTATTATACTCTATTAAGGCTTTCTTATAATCCTGCCATCTTCCATTCCTCTTTGCCCTATTAAAGAGCTTCCTGGTTCTTCTCCTAGTGTTTTATTCCACCAGGGAACAACCTTCCTTGTGCTTTTTGTCGTGACTGCAGTTATCTTTATAAACCTGCACAATAGTCTTGGTGATCTTATCATTCATAAGGTCTATCTCAAGTGGGTTCGCTGCCTCGTTCGGGCAGTACCTCAAACCCTGCTCCAGATCCGACAGGTATCCTTCCCAGTTAGTGTTTCTTGGGTTCCTATATGTGAGCCTTTCCATTGGCCAACCTTCTATATCAAACCTAATATATTTATGGTCAGACCCTGAAAATTCATGTGAAACAAGCCAGTCAGTCATGTTAAAATGTGAGTGCCCCTCCACCATCAATGTCAAATCTAGGATCTCCCTTCTATTTTTGGTCTCGAACGTGGGTGTATTTCCCACATTCTTAACCCCAATATTATTGATAATCAAAAACTCTAAAAGGGACTCATCTCTTTTATTGGTGTCACTACTCCCCCATATTTGATGATGGGCATTGGCATCGTTTCCAATCACCGCAGTCTTCCTCTGCATCTTTAAATAATCACCAGCTTCTCTAGACTAGTGGTAGGGATATCCTGATCCCCGGCAGGTAGGTAGATGAGAATGTGATTCCCCTTCCCTTGATCTCTATTTCCACTGCAATAGAGTCACTAGAAAACAAGAACCATAGTGGAAAACAAGTTATGTTAGAATTAACCAGAATGCATGATCTGGGGTTATTGCCGTCATATTTATACATCTTATAACCTTTAAAACCCAGGCCCATAATTCTATTGTTATTTACCCACGGTTCTTGGATTAAAACAATATCAATTTTGTGACTTACCACATACTGCTGCAGAGCTCTGGAGGCAGCCTTGCAGTGATGTAGGTTCACCTGGAGCAGACGAACCATCAGTTTTGTGAAGAGGGGAGAGGGTCCTTGGCAAGTTTGCCCCCACCCTGGGCCTTATTGCCTTCAGTCCCAACATCTGCGCCCCGCGACGTGGAGGCCTCACTCCTTCCGCCCTCGTCATGGGAATCCCCGGGAGGTTGTTTCGGCAGACCCCCGCTCAGGGCAGGCCGCCTGTCCTCCACATCTCCTCGGCTTTCCCTCGCGACTTCCACGGGCTGACCAGGCCTCTCCTCCCCATCGCCGGCCGCTGACTCCTGACTATGTACTACCCCCTCCTCACTCCTCCGAGAATCCTCTACCTCCATCCTATCAGGATCCTCCTCCTTCCTCTTGATGATTCTGACGTCCACTCGATGGAAGCCATGACTGATTTTCCCTCCTTTTCCTTCAATAGCTTTGAAGTGGGATTCAGGGATGGAGAAAACCAGGTATATTCCATTTGGAAGCTCCTTGACCCCTCCTGGCAACACCTTCCACCTTCCTGTGTCAAGCCTGTTTTGGGTTTTAATGTTCTTTAGCGCACTCTCTGCGCTCCTAACTGGTCTGGGTATAGACACTCCTATCCTCTGAAAGCCTTCCAGTAACTTGGGGTCGCACGTCTCCAGGTGAATCCATTCAAACGGGCTAAGCTCCTTAACTTGCTGTTCAAGCCATTCATTGGATTTCTCATTTACCACCAGAGCACCCTCTCTGTTTGTACTCCCCTCAAAAGAGAGATCCTCATCTTCAACTCCCTTTTCTGCCATTATATCTACGAGTGTGGCTCGGAGTTGACCTATGAGCTCCTCATTCAGTGGTCCTTCGGGGTACTTCACATTCCTTATTGCCAACTTCGTGCAGTTCAAGGCAGCGCTGAAGCTCATCTTCTCAATTCGGATTCTGGTCATGTTCCTCCATTCCTCATCCGAGAATTCCCTCAAATACCCGGGCAGATCGGTGTCAGCTAGGCGAGATTGTTCATCGTCCTCAAGGTGAACAGAAATTCTCTCCTGCTCTAAGTTTGCCATTTGTCTTATGACGTCTTGACTATCCTCTGACAATTCAGAGACCTGGGAATCGACAGATCCCTCAGGTGGTTTGTTAGTGTTAATATTAATTAAATCATCCATACCTTATCCCACAACTATGGGGAAATGATAACGTCAACACAGACAGAGCCCCCTATGTCTGTGCAAGGCTACATACAATGGGGTGTCACCCGGTGCCCCAAGTGGGTCGTTCCTGACACCTATGTTTCATCACCCGGTGCCATCCATCCCTCGGCACGAACTCCCTCGACCTTGGATTAGGTGAAGCTGGGAAAAAAAAAAAAAAAAGGGGGGGGTTGCGTGGGTTATGGGTATCACGCAACCGGATAGAGTCAAAAGAAAAGGAGGCTAAGGAACTAGGGAAAAAGGATATGGATTGTTTGGATAGGGGGAGAGGTCCCGAGAGACCTCCCGGTGGGCTTTTAAGGCGGCCCTACTCGCCCTGACACAGTGTCTTCCTCAGGCTTGTGCGCATTTCACCAGAGAACCACCGCACCACCAGTGGCCCACGCACGCTCTCAGATCACTGCCGCTGCTTGGTTCGTGTGTCTTATACATGGAACTCACCTTCCGAGTTCCCCCCTATCCACAACCTTGGGGACGCGCCTGCAGCTCAGCACCCATTATTTGGAGAGATCAAAGATCCCAGTCCAAATTAGACAGGACTCCCCAAATTAGACAGGAGTCAATTACTATATAATTTGTTTATTAATATAAATTAAGAAACAAACAATGAGAAATTTCAAAGTGAACAAATGTTTTGAAAATACTCTGATGGAGTTTGCCCTTATGGAAAAAATAATCAAATGCATTTTCATCACACTACCTGTGTGTTGAGTTCCGCAACGCCTCATATGTTGTATATGATGATCAATTAAGATTTGATGACATTTGTCAAACCAATCCAATCCCTATCATAGGTACATTCTTTCATTCAAATTTCTTTTGCTAAATCCCTACAATCAACTCATCATGTGAATTTGAAAAATTGCTATCTTTATTATATCATTGATTTAACGTGCACTGGGCCTCATTAATTTATTTAAATTTGAACATGCAATTATTCATAGCACAGATCTATTTTTATCTACAGGTTACTAACCGTTTTTAGTCGGGATAGGGCCAATGCCTTTACTATTTTTAAAAGAAAAGCCACTACCGATAGTGGATATTTTTAATTAATAATCAGTATTTGCCTCTTACTTGTTCATAGTAGGTCCACATCATACATGGTTGATTCAGTAGGAGTATCACAAATAAGAAAAATACATTTCTTCCAATTTTTTTCATATTGATTGAGGTAAAATTACACATGTTATTTCAATTTTTATTCAAGTAGTGCCTGTAGAAATGATAATATGGTAACATTTTATTTTTACCTGTTCTTAAATATTGTTGGCTATTCTGTTGTTTTGTTTTCAGTAGGCATGCTATTTTTTCTCTTACTCCTTTTATTAAAAACTATTTCTTCTGGATAAAGAATTTTATGAATATAAATTGATCTAATAATATATGCACAATTGCTGCATTAAACAACATATGATTTATGTTTTCTTCTAAATCTGAAATATGTTAGAAAAATGTATTTGGAGAAATGTTGTAGGCCCAAAGAAAGATGTTCTTGCAGAAGAAAGAAATACTCTAGAAAAAAAATTGAAAGGAAGAAGAAAAAGAAAAAGAGAGTACGATTTAAAAGACCTATTGCGACCATCTATTACATTAAGCAAAGTGAACTAAATGAAATACTCAAGAAATTGCCTTCCAAACAAAGAGCTATTCTAAAAAATCATTCCATTACTTTTAGTGTAAATCCCTTCATAAACTATTTGAGAAAAATGAAAACTCAATGCAAACATCATTGCTTTAATCTTAGAGCTATGGCTTCAGAAGGACAGAAAAAATGGTCACTGATGACTCCCAAGGAAAAGAAACCTTTTTACAAAGAAGCAAAGATAGCACAGGATTTTTATCGGCAAATTGAAAGGTTTGTCTATAATGTTCTATTATAGAGGGTTATATCTAAGTTCTCGAGCTATGTACATACAGTCTTGGCTGCTTCCCTATTAGCTTCACCTCAGGTTAGAGAAGTTGGTCTCGTTCCATGATCTGGATCATCAGAGCATCCAATATGGCGACGGAAAGACCATTTATTAATATTATCACTCGCTCAAGGTTATATCGAAACTCTAGTCAATCCAACTCGATAATATAGATCAATGAGGTTCAACTATCATGAAATTAGGACAAAGCACCAGGGACTTAACACCTGTTAGGTATTAGGTGTATCTTAAACAATTGATACATAGGAATAAGGTTCGTTCTAACTTAAACATTAAATATTTGTACATTTTGTAATAAACCTCTGAATTTCACCGAAAAAGCAGTGATCTATGTTATCAACGAGTTGGATTGACTGAAGTTTCGATATAACCTTGAAAGAACGGAAACGCATATCAATTATACCATTAACATGAGTGCTAAGCTCTTCCTCAAAGTCATATCGAAACTCTAATCAACCCAACTCGTTGATAATATTAATAAATGGTCTTTCCTTGTAAATTGAGTTCTGTGCATGCGCTGATGTTCTAGATCACTGAACAAGACCCACTTCTCGAGTCTAAGGTGAAGCTAATAAGTAAGTACAGTCTTGTATTACCTGATAAAACCATGAACCAAATTTATTATTATTTCTATATTTAAATATATGTATATTGGCTTAGCAGTAGAGCACTCAACCCATGTGCTATAAGATCGGGTTCAAAGTATCGTTGTTTAAGAGTTGCGCGACCGGCATTAATTTATTTATGCGGTACCTACTAAGGGGAAAATGAGGTGGCCAGAGCCTTAGTGTGGTGTATGGTCAAGAATCAGAAACCTCTACAATATTTGCTTTCTGGGCGAGGTTAGCTCAGTGGTAGACCATGGGACTTATATGCTGGAGGACCTGAGTTTCTTCTAGAGTCTTAGTTCATGGGTTGAATTTGGCTTCCCTGACCATCCCAGCCTTTAATTAATTTATTAATGGGTACTTTTGTGCTAATGACCCTAGCAGTTGAAGCAGCAAAGGGGAAAATCAGGCGGCCGGAGCATAGCTTATCTCCCTAGTGTGCCGTATGGTCAAGAATCAGATACCTCTATAGTATCTGACCCTCATGGCCTGTTACGTGACGTGATTTTTTTTTTTTAAGAAGTTAAAATAGATGGCCACCATGCATTATCAAATGCTCCTTTAATATCTAGTGAATATGAGAACTGTATGTGATTTTGGCTTCAGAGTTGTAGAGTAAATTGTTGATTTTTGAAAGGTAAATCAAAATTGCTTATTATGTAGGCAGGAGTTCAAGTACAAATGATGATATAATCTAGAATGTATTATTTTCCCCAAGACTTTACCTGCTTTAGGAATTAAATAAATGGCACAAATAGCTAAAATATCATTTTTAATATTTCCAAAGTTTACTTATACGAATTACTTTAAATCTTTTTCATATTTCGGGTAAGAAAAATAAGTTTTGTATAATTCATTTTTGAATAGTGGAAAAGAACTATATACATTTTTCTTAGTTTTTTGCCCTAATACATGTTGTTTTTTAATATAATTTTCTTAATTTTTTTGTCTCTTTTCAAAGAGTAATTAAGTTTTCATCCCAACAAGGTTTCAGACTAAAGTGTGTTTTATAATGGTTTTTTTGATCATTTCTAATTTTAAAAGCCTTGTTTAAAATTGCTTTGGAAAATTTATTTACTGTAAGATTTAAGTTATTACTTAATAAAAATTGTATTTTGATATTTTCAGGTATTTTAAATTCCTAACATATCTAGGCAGATAAATTATTTTTAAATAAATCTGAATTAGTATTTCTAGTATTATTAGTATTTATCTAATCCTAAACATATATGTGAGACAGAGAGAGAAAGAGAGAGTAATTGTGAAGTTTAACCCTTAATTACTGGCGTCGGGTCATATTGACCCGAATGTATTTGTTTATTCGACCTTTGCCCTTCAAATCTTTCTATTTTGATAAATATTATTGTTTATTTAAATTACTTTACCCAAAAAAATCAATTTAAAGTTTGTGTCACTGGGGACCCGACACCATAAGTTATGGAAGAAAAAGCACGTAATTAAGGGTTAGGGCCCTCCTCACAGATTTTTTTAAAAATGTTGCACTATATCGTTCTTTGATGTACTAAACACGAAACAGCAAAAAAGTTATTAGCACTAATGTTCACTGTTATTCAGATTATAAAAGCAAGGGTAAACCTCAATATCTGTAAACTTGCGTGTGCGCAGGTATGTAAAATTGGGAAATAAAGAACTCTCATTTGAAATGTTGATAAATTATTTATTGTAAATGTAAAAAAACAATGTAAGTTTTTTTTTACAATTTTGATGAAAAACTGATTTTACAAATACAGCTGCACAACGTTTTAGTACTAACTCACAATAAATAAGAACTAGTAAATTTTTTAGTGGACTATTAATGTAATAACCAATTCTATACATTGTGGAAAATGCAGCGATAACTGAACAGAATTAATCTTTCATTTCACTGCCAAAGGTATTTTATGGAAACAGTGTGACTTTAAAGCAAGTGCGAAAGTTGATACATGGTTTAAAAAATATTATACTTCATTCTAGCTTATTATAGCCTCCTCGACATCTTCAGAAGCGATGTTTGGTGGATACACCTCCGCAATTACACTGAAAAAACTCTTAAGGCGGTCTTCAGGTTTATGAACACGTTTGAAGAGAAATTCGGCTAGATATCCATCTAAGTGGCAAGAATGTCTTCCATATCGAGGGATAACTTCCCTCCAAACACGCTCTTTGTGTACAGGCTGGCCTCCTGAAAATATAACAAATATATACATAATATAAAAATTGTTAACTTATAAAGCTAGATATTTAAGTGACTTTACTTACCGCTTTCTGGGTTGACAAAGTTCATGGATTGGTCGTCTTTCAGATGCTGGAAACCTTCGCTGTTCAAACAGCCATAAGATTTCCAGCAATCTGACATGATTGTTGTCCCAGGAAGAACCCATTCTTTTATTAACGCCAAAAGAGTTTGCTCAGTGTGATCCAGAGCTGGCACAAGAAATACTTTATCGGTTCCTTGCTCGTATCCACCAAAGACCCATTCTCCAAAGACTATTCGCCCATGATTATATTTCCGTTTGCTAATTTTTGCTTCATGTATTTCCACAATAGCATTGGGCCCTCCAAGTTTTGCTGATTTTTTTTCAGCCCAATATATGCATATCTAGAGAAAACAAATTTTAATTATTAGAAATTGTCCTAATACATGTGACATAACAATATATTAATATTATAATACTTACTTCTCGGCAGAAGGATATCCATTCAATAACCGAACGTTCTGAAATATCCAACTCTGTACTTAAAAAATTAAGTCTGGGAGGCCTCAACATTATGAAATATGCAGTTAAGAGGCAGACTTTTTCGAAGCTTAAATGTGAGTAACTACACCACGTATTAAGTTTCGCAGTGGCGCGAAAGTCGCACTGTTTTTTTATAGTTTTCTTATTCGAATTTTTCATACAATAAGTCTTTCTGCAGCGAAATGAAAGCGTACTTCTATCAAGTTTCAAATTGTTACTGCATTTTCTACATTCTATAGAATCGGCTATTAGCTTATTGTCCACTAAAAAAGTTATTAGTTCTTCTTTATTGTGAATAATTCCTATAAACTCGTGCAACTTCATTATTACTATTAAGCACACTTATCTGACTAAATACACTATATGTGATGTCCCGCAATTTTACATCAGAGCGCGACAATTAAGAAGGCATTAGCTGATTATTAGAGCATTTCTTTCATCGAGTACTTTTCAACAGCGAAACAAAAACTGTGGAAAATTTTTCATTATTTAAACAAATATTTCTGAATAAATAATTGATGGTAAATGTAAATTAGACTTCCTTCATTACTGCCTTGTATACCCCAGTACATGCGCATGTTTACAAATATCGTTGTTTACATTGTGTTAGTAGACTCACATGCTCCCTATTCAATGGTTGTTTTTACTTGCTTTCATAACCTGTTCACTGAAGATCGCTGATCTTCAGTGATTGATAACTTTTTTCCTAGTTCAGAGCGACTTTTTTTAACAGATTCAGGTTTAACACTTAATAGTGCAAAATTTTTTTTAAAAAAGGATATTCCTTCTAAAATGCCGTAAACAAAATATATTTCCAAAATTTATTGATAAGTGCCTTGTAGGTGTACCGGTATAACAATATTGTACTTCCACCCCGTTACTCTGATAAACTTGTAAAGATTAAAAATAATTTTAAGAAATCACTGTTAAATATTAAAATACAGGAAATTAAGGACAACATCAATTATGGTAATAAGAAACTTGAGAACATTTGAGGCGTTGGGGACACCAAGTGCGAACTCAACAAAAGGTAGTTTTGAGGAAAATTTGTTTGGATACTTTTTCCATAAGGGCGAGCTCCACTTGAGTATATTCAAAACATTTATTCGTTTTGGGACGTCACATTGTTTGTTTATTAATTTATATTAATATACAAAAATGTATAATAATTGGCCAGGAATTAGTGTGAACTTAATGTAGAGTTCGTCCTTTTACTCTGCAATGCCTCATTTTTAACTGGCTCCAGAATAATATGGATGGAAGAAATTTCAACAACCTTACCTCCATTTAGAGATGATGCAAATCACTTCTATAACTCTCAAAGAATAAAAACATTTCAAAATTTAATCAATATTAGCTGACTCACACAGAAAGAAAACATATCCACTTGGAAATCCAGAATGGGTACACAACATATCTTCTATTGAAATTGCCCCTGAAGTGAATAAAATTTGTTCACTAGGGCCCGATTTTGCTACAGCAATCAATAACCTTAGCAAATTGGTCCCTAAATTAATCACTGACGTTGAATACATACACTGTTCTTTCTATAAATGAAGAAGAAACAGAGCTTTCCCGATATCTTATTTATAATATCACCACTTACCTCTCCCCACAAAATCCTCTAAAATTTCCCATAAATTTTTCCAAGACCTGAAAACAACCCACTCCTTCCTTAGAAAACATAACCAAATAATTGTTACCCGGGCTGATAAAGGCATCAAAACAGTCATTATGGACAGGACAGAATACTCAGACAAAATGTTTAAGCTTCTTTCAGACAACAATACTTATTTACCCGTCCCCAAAAACAGAGAGCCTACTCCCAAACTCATAAAAACATTCAGCAAACATATCCGCAAACTTCTTCACAATCAAGAAATTGACAAACTTACCTACTACAGCCTTATCTTTTACAACTCCCAAGCCTCCAGATGTTATGGCCTCCCAATAATGCATAAACCTAACAATTGCTGTGTCCCATCGTATCCAATATCAATTCACCCTCCTCTAACCTCAGTAAATTTCTCCTACCCCCCTAAAAGCCCTAAGCCATAAAAACTCCTATGATTTCCAGAGTTCCTATGACCCGAAACAGCAACTGACTTCCATCAACATCTCTCCAAATTGTGTCCTTGCATCCCTAGATACAGAGTCCCTCTTTGCCAACTGATAAAGCCTTGAAATTGTTGATAAAATTTGGAAAACCCTAGAGCCCCATACTAAACTATCCCAAACCTCTTATCTCAAAACTCTATCCCTCTGTTGCAAATCCTACTTTCGGAAGAAAAATACTATCCTCAAACCTCTGTCCTTGCCATGGGAAATCGTCTTGCCCCCGATATATCCAATATCACCCTTAATGACCTCTCAACCTCATCCTCCCTATCTTCACCAATGACACATTTTTCCTCAAAAAATATGTAGATGACCTTTTCCTTATCCTCAACCCGAATAAAATTCCTGAGATCCTAGCCGCCTTCAACTCCTACCACCCTCGATTAAAATTCACGGTTGAAACCGATACCAGTAACTCCCTATCTTTCCTTGGCTTACTCCTGATAAGCAACCCAGATACTTCATATCCACTGATTGCTACATCAAACCCACCTACTCTGGACGCCTCCTCCATTACCAGTCCTCACATCCTGTACATCAAATTCTAAATACCACCAAAAACCTAATAAATCGATCCCTTACCCTATCCAATTCCGACTCCCTAGAAATACCTAAGGCCAATGGGTTCCCAAAACAGACCATCACCTCACCTACTTTATAAACTCATTTAAAAATCCCAAACCCCCTTCCATCTCTCAAGATAATGTTCTTCCTCTATTTACTTTTCTTTAGCAAATAACCTAGTTGTAGAGCGCCAAACTCCATATCTATCTATTTACTTTCCACTAAGAACAAATGAAAAAACCTATACACCACCCTAAAAGACCCGATCCCACAAGAAAATAGATCCACCCCTCCACCTCCGGTTCTTCCCTCCCTTTCTTCTCCGCCTCCCCCCCCTAACCCTGCCACTATCCTTCCACCCCTCAGAAATGTAGCCACCACAATGCTCCCTCTCCTCCTTAGGTATGACACCTGCTCTGTATTTTCCGTCATAAGGCTTCTTCTCAATTCGGGAATGAAAAATGTGTTCAACATCTTGATGTATCGCTCCGATGTAACGGTAACATTAGCCCCATTTTCCTTGATGAAGTATGCACCGAAGATGCCCACCTTCCCAACCACGCACCATACAAATACCTTAGGGCTATGCAGTGGTTTTTCATGAAGAGGCCAAGGATTTTGTGCAGTCCAATACTTGCAGTTTTGTGTTGCCTGATGTAATTTTCCAAATCTAATATTCTCAAATGGTAAATTCTTACAAATGTCCTGATATCAATAAAACCTTTTTTTTTCAGTATTAACGAAGTTATGATTTTTTCAAAACACCCTATTCCTATTATAAGGTAGTGTGGTTAGTACTATGTTCCGGTGGCCTGATTTTCCCCCTTTCTGCTTCGACTGCTAGAGTCATTAGCACTAAGGTACCCATTAATAAATTAATTAAATGCTGGCTTGGCCTAGGGTCGGCCAGGAAGGCCGTATTCAACCCATGAACGAAGACGCTATCTAGTGTCCCATTTGAAGAATCACTGTCATTCTAGAATAAAAAATCTTTAGTGCTTCCTCGGGATTTGAACTCAGGTCCTCCAGCATATGAGATCAGTGCCCTACCACTGGGGGGATACCTCACACCCATATATATATATATATATATATATATATATATATATATATATATATATATTTCTACATTTAGAATGTAATCATAAAGAATAGAAATATTAATATAAATCAATTACATGTTATGTACATTTGTCATGAACAGCACATGTAGAAAATAAAAATAAACAAATAAACTCCCTTCCTTAAGGGTTACTTAGGGAAGTAAATAAATAATTATATATATATATATATATATATATATATATATATATATATATATATATATATATATATATATATATAGGGGAAGGTGTTGTACCTTAGACCACTTTGCACAATTGAATTTTTTTTAGCTTGAATATTAAGGCTAAATTCATTTTTTTTATTTCATTGTAATTAGTATTCTATTGTTTATCATATTTAATTTTTTCAAGGTCCTAACTTTACATTTAATATTTTTTATTAATTTAAAAATAAATAATCGTACATTGGTCAAAGGTACAACATGTAGTTGTACCTTTGACCATGGGGTGTTGTACCTCTGACCACGTAAAAACAACACAGCAGTGCAGAAAAAAAAAAATTGTATTGAGTAATATTATAATTAATTGTAAGTTTAATAAATACAGGACATGGATGTAAGCATATTAAAAAGCTATTATTGATATTATGTTATGCTCAATATGCTGAAAAATCCAGTCAAATCGATAAGCGTTTTAACTGTCAAGGAGATCCACTAGCAATAGTAGGGTATGGAAGTTAAGCCACAATTTCTTCAACATCAATATCATATAAATTTTCATCTTCTCTCATAAACTTGCCACTTAAAGTTTGTTTTTTCAAATAATGGATCTTAAACATTGGACATTTTATACCACAGATCTCTGTGACTAAATATGAAATAGTCTTTTTACTTTTATTTTTAACAAGTATAAAATTTCCTTTTTCCAAATCATATTTTTCAAATTGTTGCTGGTTATCGACTTAACTCACGACATTTATCAGACAGATCAACGTCACTTTCTCCGGAAGAAATTTCCGTGTCAGTATCAGAATCTGAACTGTCATTAGAATAATTTTCTTTTTATTTACCACTTTTTTAGGAAGAGGTTTATCTGTATGTGGTGTCTTACGTTTAAGTTGGTGCTTTCGTTTTTTTTTTTTTTTTCACCTTCAATAATTAATTAGCTTTTCAGGAATATCTGTCAGGATACGAGATTTCCCTTTAGGTCAGCCCCTATTTGATATTTTCCTTGCCTCCGCTTTTCAATGAGGTCTTACAACTTCAAGTGGAACGATAAGGGGCAATATGTTCGAACTGCCACACTGAGGATTAATAAAGTCAGTTTGAACTTATTTAATTTATTATTCTTTAAATTCTTTGAACAATTGAAGAAACCAATATTAATTTAAAAAAAAAAAAAAAAATGTAGCAGAAGAACATAAAAGTTGAATTATGTAAAAATTACTCAGGTTTGTTGTACCTTTGACCTGGTCAAAGGTACAACAACTAGTCATGGTCAGATGTACAACACCCCCTGGTAGTGTAAATTAAAATCCATGCTAAAAATTTTAGGATTAAGATAAATCTATTTCAAAAGCTACACCATGTTTCTTATTGTAATAGCTACTTTGTGAAATGATTTCCATCTAAAAAGACCTAATACAAAAAGTATTATGAGGCAAAACGTCATCAATAAATAACTTACATTTTTATGATAGAAATGGATAAGTATTTTTTGCAAGAATCCTCTTTGACTTGAATAATCCAAAGTAGGGTACACAAGCCCTTTAGCGAAGGAGCTAAACACTAATTACACCAAAATTTATGAAATGTTGCTATGTGCCGCGACAGCCTCGGTGGTCAAAGGTACAACACCTTCCCCTATATATATTTATATTTACTATCATCAAGAAAAGAATTATTAAGATTTTTTGTTTTATTTTAGATAACTTGAAGAGTGACTACAAAAACTGCTGAAATGACCTGTTGAACATTCACAATTTAGAATAACCAAATGTTAGAAATTGTAATAAATATTGGCATCAAAATTATTTTATTTTTGTCACTGCTTAATTAGAACATTGTTCTATTGACTGATATTTAAGGATTATATATATTAGACTTAGAAAGTTATACCAGGCCAGTATGGATGCTCTGGTAGGGCCAGGTCCATACTGGCCAGTGAATGTGAAACATGTAGAGCGAGCGATAAATAAAGCATATTATGTAAAGTTGACATGATTTATATATGCATGACCTTCCACCTATTTAAATAATATATAGAAAGAAAAAGTGTAGTATGCACTGCCGAAGTGAGTGCAATAAGGAATAATAAATAAAGACTCTAATAGACTAGATGCAGATGCGTAAAAAAAAAAAAAAAAAACTGCAAAGTATCTTACTTGCTGGGAATGATATTTTGATAATGTATCCCAGGCCTGGCCTGGGAACTCCTTGGCTGATGGTGAGGTATGATTGTAGGTTTGTGAAGATTCGAAAACATTTTTTACTATACCAAATCTCCTCAGAATTCATTAACAAAATAAGAAAACTCTGGGGTAAATAAAAACTCAAGTTAACATTAAAAGCTTTATAATGAATTGTCACAATAATAACTCAAAAGAACAAGTAAGTAGAAACAAAAGTAGATGATATAATCATATTAAAATATACATTTTATCTAGAAATTGCTTTACATTTTATTACCATATTTATCTCGAATCTACTAACACATATTAACACGTTCAATGCTGCCACCATCTTGGCTCAGTTTGGGCTGCGGTTGATTGAGAGAACTCCAAGCTGGTAGTTACTAGCCGGGAGGGCAATGAGAAACTGAATGGGCCCAAGCTCCATACGGTGCTCACCGTCTGTGGGAAAGCACCATGTGGTGCTCTCAGTCCAGCCGTAATGACTTAATGAGCACTATATGGTGTTCACCGTATTGAACGTGTTAAGTGTCAGACACAAAAGTTTGGATTGACAAACAAATGATCAAATAAAGTGCTATAATTGTTAAAATATACGAGGCGTCGACTTTCAAAAAAGGATATGTCAAAAAACGTCCTAAGCTTATATAATTCCTTTAGAAAAGAAAATTTTTACGAGGCAATACTAATTCAGTTCCTTATTTTTGATGAAATGTAATGAGCTTCCAAAAAAAATTAGAGCCTTCTGCTCAAATTCAGGAACATAAATATGCTTTAGGTCCACCTGACAAACCGTATAACATACAGTCTTCTTTTTTGTAACTTTTTTTTAGTTCAGTCATCACTAAAGCGTATTTATACTAAAATAAAAAAAAATAACAGTTTTTGCTGTGAGGAAAAAGAAATTTTTTAGAAAAGAAATTAATTTGGAGGCACGGTGGTCGGTGGTCGGTCGTGAGTGTTAAGGCGTGAGCACTTAACACTCCGTGCCAAGGGTCGTGGGTTCTATTCCCTCTATGGGGTGGTGGCTTTTCTTTAGAAGAAAGAAAATGCATCAGCCCTACCCTGGCTATAAAATGGTGGTAACCTATAGATAAGCGGTCCTAAAATCCTTAGATAATAATAATGGATGTTAAAATTTAAATTAAATAAATTAATTAATTTGATAACAAAATGAACTAACCCATTTTGAAAGTCGTCACCTCATATTAGTGCTAGCTATCCTGGCATCCAAATCAAGAACTGTAAAGTATCAATAGTTTTTCAGAGTTAGACATTTCAAATATATATTAAACATTTTAAGATTTATCTATTGGGATAAAGATCTAAAAGTATATTTTACTTTTTTTATAACTAGGAAATAATTTACAAAAAAATATACTCGTATAATATAGTAGTGCTATGGTAACTAAACTCAATACCCTGGGTCACCTAATTCCAAAAGAATGCTTCAGAATAAGGCTCTCTTCACACAGTGCTCTTCCAAGGCAAAGGCATCAAATGTACAAAGAAAGATTTCTCTTGGAAGAGAAAGCATTTTGTCCATGAAAATGCCATTTGGGAAGTAAATAAAAGCCACTTATTCATTTCTTGTAAATAATTGTACATGTATTGCCTATACCCATTAATTTTTTTACATCAGTAATAATATCCTGCCAAAATCAATGTCTAGTCATGTGACTGATGATGTATGTCACTTCTGGTACACGTTTATGTCACCAGTGGCACAAATTTCTGAGATACCCAGCCATATGACGTTTTTAAGTGAAGTTGAGAATTTTTGCTTCAATACTCAAGGAAGGACTTGTAATGAAAAGTTGGGTAGAAGTAACCAATACAATTTTTTTTTCTTTTGATGCAAAATTTACTATAGTAATAAAATTATATCACAATGATGAAATGTCGCTTAAACATGATAAATTAAAACCTATGTATCGCAAAGTGATAAATGTACTTTTTTATATTCCTTGGATTTTTGATTCCTCTTAACGCCTTCTGGAAAGAGAAAGAAAATTAATCAAGTGTAAGTATGATTTTTTTTTTTTTTTTTTTATAAATGCAGTTTTTTCCAGTTCTTTATATATGGCCTTGGAAATATATACAGTTCCTTTCAATGAAAGGAATGAGTCTAGCTTTCTCTATTTATACAACAGTATAAGCTATAAAGATGATAAGGACATCATTACGATGTGGCGACAAATATTTTAATTAACTTTCTTTGGTAAGAAACCTAAATGGGTAAGTTTAGAATAAGAGGCAATCTGAACAGAATTTATTCTTTAACCCTTTCTGGACGGTGGGCTTCTCCAGCAGCCAGCACAAAGCCGTGACTGACTGACGGTGGGCTTCTCTAGCAGCCAGCACAAAGCCGTGACTGGCTGACGGTGGGCTTCTCCAGCAGCCACCTCACTCTATATCGTATAAGGACGACTGCTTCTTTTCTTTTGTTGTACTTAGTTCTATAAGTTTGTATTTTTGTATAAATTGGTATTTGTTGTATTTTAAACAGAGCAAATCGCCGGGCTTCTCTAGTTCTTTTAGAATATTAGTCAGAAGTAGACGTGTTTGAGACTTCTTGGAAGTTGTTAAATCGCTGCCCAGTCCTTCCTCAGCTCCAGGAAGTAATATTGAAGAGCATTCTAGGATTTTGACGAAGACGATAGGCTTTTTCCGAAGCGTAAACAATGTAATTTGCTGAGGAAGGCTCGCAGTTTCCAGGGATACATGTTTTCTATCAGTAGTACAAAGGTGTTACATGGACAGGTTTCTGCACTAATTAAAGAATATATAGATATTACTAATACGAGAATACAAATCTAAAAAAAAAAAAAAAAACAAGACAATTGTCCAGCAGGCGTGGAAGGTAGCTACCTAGTAGCCGTCAGGAGGGACAGGCAGATATCGGGAGGGTCGCGTCACCGGGTACCCTCGCTCATACCACTGCTGCCGTCTCTAAAGGGTTAATAGTGTGCTCATAAAATGATACTAGTCACCTGAGGATATCAAACTCACAGAGAACTTCCACTAAAAATACTTGAGTATACACAGCCTGGACTCAGGATTGTACAGTGTGAAGCGAGCCTTATTTGCTAAAATTATAGATGAAAGACAGTCAGACTTTTACATAGACATGCTAATGTACAATTTTAATAACTCTAAAATTATTTTAATACTTATAAGATAGCTATTTAGAATTCTTAAAAGAAAACTGTTTGTTATTGTGAAAGTGATTTGAACATCCAATGAACATTTTCAGGTGAAGTGCAGCCATTAAATTTAAACTAGAAAAAAAAGCTTGATGTCAACACTTTAATTGAAATTGCTGGCACTGAGGGCTATTATTGCTTCAACTATTTTTTTTTTCTTTAAAGATTAATCAATAAATATTTTTTTAAAAAGAAAAAAATTAGGTCTATTGTGGCTAGAAAAAGGTGAAAACCTGAAGATAACCCGCCCCAAAAGTCTGTGTTATTTTTGAGAGGGGCTCGCACAAAAAAAGTTAACCTGGGCTCTTTTAAACAAGGGGCAGATAACATGTTTTAATTTATTTTTATTAAAAGTACTGAAATGGTTTACTCAACAAGTTTCAAAATATGAAAAAAAGAAAGAATACAATTCTTATATAATTCTCTAAAACTTATAAAAAGTTTTTTTTTTTTTTAATTTAACTTGTGTGTCCCGGAATGGGCTTAAGCAATTAATTATATTGCTTTTAAAAATCTTATTACTTTGAAAAATCATTCATACACAACTCTCACCTCATTTAGCGACAAGGTCTCCACAGAAGCATACCTGTACCCAGATATTTTAAACGAACGTGTTAAAAGTTTGCAGAGTGTAAACTCAGGTGCGGTGATTAACCCATTCCAGACTGATTGTATACCGTGTGAGAAACTGATTTCCGAAGCTATACAACGGACTGCACACCTTGTGGGCAATGGCAGTTATGTGCAATTATCAGTTATTCTGAGTAAACTAGTCGTTGAAATATGATTTTTCTTGAACTAGTAAAATCTCTAAAGTACAGGAAAACAAAATTTAATGGTCCTCAATCTGCTTCTCACAACAAAAATTTTCCAAAGAGCAAGCTGCATACCCGGAGTGCAATGATCTTATTTATGTGAATTCACTTAAGAATTGGGTGATTTTTGGTTAGTCAAAGAAATATATTAAAATTACACTAAGCCTTGATCTATTGAAAATTTTACTTTATTTAAAAATGAATTAAAATTTAAATTAAAAAATGAACTTGAGGGTCTCTCAGATGAGTAAGCAGGCCGAATACCAAATAGGAGAGGCAGGTTCGAATCTCACGTGAACGCAGATGATTTTTTTCCCATCAAAAGGCTCACTAAAAAAAAAATATCCCTACTTCATCATGAATGCTTAGGAAGAATTGAGCTGTAAACAGCTGAGTGATGAGAATTTAACAAACGAAACAGAACGATAAGTTTTTCAGAAATATAAACAACATTGGTGCAGTTGTTTGGTACATAAATAAAATTTAATCACTTTAACAATAACAAAGCGATAAATAAACTTTATATTAATTAACACAAAAATACTAATTCTATCTAATGTTCAATAAACGAGAGAAAGAACTCTGGCAAGAGAAGTAATAAATAAATATTTTTATAAAAATAATTTTTTAAATAAATATAGGTAGACTTTGAAAACTAAGAAGGTTGATTTAGAAGAGCTACAATGGAAACAGCTAAATTAGTCCTTTTCTTTGTGTTGATCCCAATTTATATGTGTTAATATAAATGCATAAATCTTGAGAGGATTACACCTATATCCTTCATACATCCTTCCAAAGGTCATTATAAATGAATAATATCCTTATTCACAAACATAGATTATTTATATATCTAGGGGACTAATTAATGAATACATTAAAACTATCAGTTCTTGTTAACAAAAAAAAAAAATATGGACAGCAATAAATATGAATTAAATGCACTTAAACACATATTATAAAAATGGAAAGCTGTTACTATTTTTTATTGAATAAATAATTCGTGTAGCATAGAATGGTAGATGTCACATAAATGTGTGTATGATTGAGATTCCCTTCCCAGGTCAGTTATGAAGATAAACCTAAGAACCGTCCTCCACATTTCTATATACACACAGACACAAATTAAAGAATAAGCCAATGATAATAGAAAGATAACAATGATAAGTCAATGAACATTTTCAATGCTAAAATTTGTTCGTTAAGACAGGAATAAAGAATTCCCTAAAGGCTCGGACACACAGGATGCAATCTGTCGTGAAGGGGCAGCAATAACTGACTGAGGGTGGCAGGCGATCTACTTGTATTGCATTGGGCCTGTCACCAAAGGACAATCAGACACTGCAAACTTGTCTTTATCGCTCTGCTGCCCGATACAGTTGTAAAAAATTACAAATCTGTCGCACGATCAGTTTGGTAAAATGAGAGAAGAAACCTTAATTATTCATTCCCCCATATGTTCTCTCCTTGTATTGATAGCATGTACCCAACATTGTATTTTCTTTCTATTTTGCAACGATAGTAGAAGAAGCAGTTCCTCCTCGTCCAAATTAATCATTTGCGAATAAAACTAGTTATTATAGCAATAATAATAATAAATGAACTATGAAAACTAGCACGACTTGTTCTCTAGAAAGGAACAAGTTTACTGTATTGCTCAATATATAGTCCTATGCGATGTCCTCATATCACAGACTGTCTTGACGATCGCAACACATCTCGTCCTGTGCGCCTGAGCCAAGCTAATGATAAAATTAACAAGCTTAAGAGCATTACCATTAAAAAGCTAATGCATAAATTAGAAGCTTCATTTAGAAATATAATTAAATCTACAATATACACTTTAATATCATCCATGTGATGTAGATGCTTCAAAAAATGAAATTAATGTTTAAAAATAAAACAGAAATGAAACATATATAAAATAAAGTATTTCCATAGTAATTAATATTACAAATCATTAACAAGACTAGCACAAATTTGTTCAAAGAAAATTCCATGTCAATTAATTAAAACATACAAAAACCTATATTAAAAAAACACCATCATAGTTTTTGTGAATTTTAAATCTAACACTTGGAATGGAAGAGAAAAATACTATTTCACATACAAAAATATAAATAAATTATTACAAAATACCAAATAAAGATTTGTTTCAACATATTGAACCCAAGCAAAATTAAGAGGATTCAAGAATTCCATTTTTGAAATGCAAAAGGAAGAGTGAATATATATATATATATATATATATATATATATATACATACATAAACTCAAATATATACTGTTTCTTATCTCTTAAAAGACTGGGAACTGATCACTACATAGGTAAGTATTATGCCAGGTGATGGAGAAATAGAGAGGTTATGAGTAGATGAGTTATGTCAACTGTCTTATTAAGTGCCCTGTACTTTATTTATATATATATATATATATATATATATATATATATATATATATATATATATATACAATTTCATAGTTTGCAATAATAAATATTTTGGCCCAAAACAAATGGCCATTTAGATTTACAAAAATTTTCTTTCATTAACTCCTTTTGGGAGTTGTTTAAATTTTGAATATCATAGCTTTTTTGTCGGGTGATATAACATTACAGGGACACAAGAAAGGCAAGAATGTTCCTATAAGTCTTAAATTAATGACTGTATGCCAAAATAAATCAAAAATAGCAAAATAGTAATCCTAATTTATTTTCTTCCTTGAATGAATAGTGTTTTTATTGGCACTCAGTTAAATACATTTGTAGAAATTTAAGAAGTTGGCATTCCAATTTAAATTTTATTTCCATAGAATCTACTTAGGTCAGTGGACTTTGAAGACTCTGTTCCTTCTTCGTCTGAACGAGAGTCCTGCGTAGATCATAATCCCTATGCCACTAGCGACGTAGATAAAGATGACTGTTGATTCCCGAGGCATGTAACATTTCTCTACTGCAAAATTACTTGGAGTAAACATTGCCTGTAAAATAAAAATTTCAAATCAATAGTATTCATATTTATGCTTGATCTAAAAATTATTTCTGATCATGAATGATTATTAATAGTTAAAATATAATTATTTTGCTTTATAAAATTCTTTTCTTAGTGCCGCTTAGGTTAGAAGGGTAAATGCTGAATTGATATTTGAAGGCTAAAGAAATAGTATTCCATTCCAGCAATGTTTTTGCAACAATTCATTGATGGCTGAATAAACTCAATGAGAGTATTTATGTTTACTGATTGTTGGTCGTAAAAAAAAGAAAATGTAATGTAATGTCACATTTTACTCCCAGGACTCAATTCCTTATAATCTGCCCAAAAAAAAAAAAAAAAAAAAAAAAGGAACAGGAAAAGATATTAGGTAACAGTAATGTACTCCACAGTAGTACTACACAAAGTTGAGCATGATCGGTAAAGTGGTTGATTCATTGAAAATGTTGGAAAATTTATTTAGGGACTCCATAGGGGACGGAGGAAGGCCAAAGCTATAGCCCGTTCGGTTAAATGGAATAGTTCAAATCCCGCATGCGCAAAATTTTGAGGGAAATATTCCCGATGATTCTGCCATTTACATTACCATTTCAATGAACAACACGCTCCGCGAAAATCAGTAAAAACTGTTTATGTTTCGTTTAGGACCAGAGAAGTATTTGAGAGGTCAGGCAAAGAAAATAGTGTTCAATGTTTATCAATATTTAGCCAAAGCTAAAGCTAAAAACAATTTAAACTATAGCCTGTTAAATAGATGGCGGGAACGAGCGGAGACTATATTCCCGAGAAATAGCGGGAAAAACTCTCTTTTATGACCTTGTGAGTTTTCAACCATTACCCCATTGGCCTCGCTTGTGGAATCGGAAATGTTATAGCTTAAATTGTTTTCAGCCTTTGCTTTGGCTAAGTATTGATAAATATTCAACACAACAGTAGGGTCTCACTTATACGAATGTGAGGGGGAACGGAAAATCTTTCGTATAAGTGAATATTTCGTATGACTGAATAGTACTAAGTTTTGTGGCTATTTTAAAAGAAAAAAAAATCTTCATAAAAAAGTCAAAATTTTATTGTTTGTAGATATTTTGTTGATATAAAACGTTGTACATTATAATATTTCCAAGTTTCTTATCACAAACTTTTCCTCGATTCCTTTCCTCTTACCAATAAAAGTCGCAATAGTTGACAAAGGTAATTTCAACCATTTAGCTATGTTTATTTTTGTTTCGTTATGGTTGTCATCAACTTCTTTAAATTCATATTTTTTATTTTGTCATCAAGCGTAAGTTTTGTTCTTGTTTTTTTACTCATTTTAAAAGATGAAAGCACAATAGAATGCGTCTAATAGAACAACTATTGTATAAAGAACTTAAAAACGAGTGAGTGGAGGGGGGATGAATCACTGGAAGTGCCGTGTTATTAGATCGGAAATGAAGGAAAACCATACAAGGGAGAGTGCATAGAACACAGCTGGACTACTAGGATGGCAAGGAAGAACTGAGATGAGTGAGAGAGAGAGTCTGATGGGGGTAACTCACTGGTAAGTCTGTTATGTGTTGTCTCTTCGTATAACTGAATAGTATTTATACCAGGGGAACAAATTAGCTTTTATATAAGTGAATATTGGGTATAACTGAATATCGCACAAGTGAATAATTCATTACACAGGATTAAATGAAGTTTCGCCAGGGAATGAGAAATTCTTCACATTACTGAATGTTTCGTATAATGAGGCTCCACTGTATCTCCCTTATTTAAGCTCTAGACCTCAACGAGACTTAAACAGTTTTTATAGTGATTCACGTTAAGTGTTTGATCATTAAAAGGCTTTGCAAATGGCGGACAGAAGGGAGAGTGTAGGAGAAATTCCCGCCCAGACGTTCGTGCGCAATTCAACTCCTGGGTTTATCTAAATAGACTATATCAGTTAAGTGACCATGGTGAAATGTTCTAAACATAGATGTTTACGGAAATCTGATCATTGTTCTTAGCAACTTTTCCCTGACTTCTCATAATTCGGACAGCCAACTATCTGCACCTTATTATAATATAATGTGTTATATTAAGAAGAATATTGTCTTACCAGCATATAGGAAGGGTTATCTTTGTTTCTCCAGCTAAATGATGGGATCGTAAATTCGTGAGCATCATATTGCTTGTAATATTTCGAGCAGCCATGATGTGTATGACCTGTTACGACCAGTCTTGGGTTTAATGCTTCAAACAGCTATAAGCAGAAATAAAAACTGGAATTAAAAAAAAAAAAAAAAAAAAAAACTTCCTCAAGTGTATTAGCATCTGATTGCAGATTTGAAATTGATTTTCATTCTTTAATAAGTTGAGGTTCTGCAACTTCATCGAAAGGTTTTAATATTGTTAATAAGCAGCAGCTATTAAGAGTACTGTGCATAAAAGAGTATTTATTAAAAAAGATAAAAATAAACATGTTTAGCTATAACTCATCAGACGTAAAATAATAAACAAAATATGATTTTTTTTCAGTTTTTTTCTTGACAGACCCCATGATCAAGAGGAAAGATTTAGAAAGGAAACATACAAACATATATATATATATATATATATATATATATATATATATTATGCAGTATTGTATGAATTAACAGTAAGTTAATACACTTCTTGTTAACATATTGGAAATTTAATATTATAAGATAGTGACCCTATTTTTCCAGTATACTCGCCTGTGGCAGAAGGTAAATTTTATAAAAACACTTACTTTCTTCTGTTCTCTTTTATTAGGCTCTACATGTTTCACGTCGCTGTGACACCTCTTCAGGAGCACTTAAACTAAATACAATAAAATATGGTTACAGCCTATCCATTAGAGAACCTTCCGCAGGTAGGGCCATGTCTGGACTGATAAGATCAATCATGTCTGCTAGGTATCAGCTGTTTAAAATCGACATTTACCCTAAAGCTATCGATTTTAAACAGCTGATACCTAGTAGACATGATTGATCTTATCAGTCCAGACATGGCCCTACCTGCGGAAGGTTCTCTAATGGATAGGCTGTAACCATATTTTATTGTATTTAGTTTAAGTGCTCCTGAAGAGGCGTCACAGCGACGTGAAACATGTAGAGCCTAATAAAAGAGTACAGAAGAAAGTAAGTGTTTTTATAAAATTGACCTTCTGCCTACTGACGAATATATTGGGAATTATTTAGAAAGTATATGACATAATTAGAACATAATCATATAATATAAATATACAATTATCTACTAGTGTCGTTGTTCGAGGGTTGGATTTGGAATCCCAGACCCCCCCCCCTCGGCCCAATCGGCCTTTAATTAATTTAATAAGTATCGCCAAAGGGGAAAATCAGGTGGGTAGAGCATAGTACTGACCATACTATCTCCCTAGTGTGTCATATGATCAAGAATCAGAGATTTCTTTAGTATCGGTCCCTCTGGATCCTTGAGGACTGTTAAGATATTAATTTTTTATTTACTACATAAGTATAAACCTGTAGGCGTGTTTATAACCAAATCTGTTTAAATAAAATAAATTATTATGAGACAAATTTACAATACATACATAAGATATAGATATGAATTACAAATATATAAAACAAATTCTATTGACTTGAAGCCTGACAGAGGAGATGGATTTCTTTATTTATAAATAATTCATCTTACTCAACTTTAAAATTAATGTATGACTACTATTAAAAATATTTTAATTTTGCTCATACTAACTGTTTCAGTAGATTCCCGTGACAAACATTCCCAGCGCTCACGAAATTTATGCCTCTTTTCATCTTCTGGAGCTTCATCAGGCTCATTACACTCCTCATCGGATTCTCGATACATTGGAAAGTGCTGAAAGATTAATTCGTTTCTAAGGATGCGTAGATAACATAATTAAATGCAATAATTAATTAATTTACAAAAGCTCGGCATTCAAAATTCTGTCAGTTAATGCAAGAATCACTATATTAATTAGCTGTGCTATCTCACCAAATAGGTTCTAAGTTAAGTTGAGAGCAAAGCACAAGAAAACTTTCTGAGTAGAAAACAGGCTCTAATCTACTATATATTTGTCAAATACCACTCACTCACTCACTGACCTATCATTGCCCAGCCCAAACCACTTGACAGAAAAATTTGAAATTTTGCATGGACACTCCCTAAGAAATGTTTTTTGATATTCAAATTGTTAAGTGTTTTTAAAGAGGTTTAAATTTTTAGTTGGTTTTAAAGAGAGCATGCACACCTAGGCAGCCGGTTATCTCAAGGTTTGACACTGGTCCGGAGCGCCCCAGTGTCAAGAAACATTATACTTTGATTACTTATCAAATGATGAATAACTTATATTATGAAGGGAACCATGCTATAATAAACTGCAGAAAATTATATAGCAGCGTTAATTTTGATGATACATTATTTAACTCAATGAAATAATTAATTATCTGGCATGAGGAAACACAGGTATTCAGCTAGTTTTAATTATTTTGAATATTATTTTGGTTTTCTTAAACCACAGTAGGCACTAACCTATGTTGGGCATAATCATAATTGTGACTATGATCACAGGCTTTCAAGGTGTGATTAAAATCACAGATCTTGGAGATCTAATTATAATCCTAATTACAACAGTAATTATGATTACACTTGTAATCACACATTTGATTATAATTACACTAGTAATCACAAATTTTTTCTTTGATTACAACTGTAATCACAGTTGTTTTCTTTGATTAGGAACGTAATCACAAATTGTTATGCAATTAAAATTGTAATCATAACTTCTTTTATTTTGATAAATTAGGATGTTGTTGTGAATTGGCCCAAAATCAAAAGACAAATTGTAATTAGAACTGTAATCAGAGAAAATATTATGATCGTAAGGATCTACAAGGAAAAAATAAATGATTAAACTATAATGACAAGAGCAGAGTTGTGATTACAGTCGAAAACACAGAAAAAATTGTCACTATATACATAAACAGAAAAAAAAAAAATGCGATTACAGCTGAAACCACGGGGAAAAAAAGTTTAAATTACAGCCACAATCACAGAAAAATGTTGTGATTATAAATGTAATTATATTCAAAGGTGTAGTTACAAATGTAATTGTAATACATTTTGTAATTAAGATATATTTGTAACTAGCTCTCCAGTCTGTGATAATAATCGTAGTCGTAATGACACCTCGAAAGCATGTGATTATAGTCGTAATCATGATTATGATTATGCCCAACACTGGCACAAACCACCTAGATTCAGATACGCTGTGAAAAAAAAAGAGAAATAAATAAACTACAGTATAATACACAGGATGGTATACACTGTCGGTGATTTATTTTTCAGAAAAAAAATCAACTCTCCAGGCTGGTATTTCAAACAAGAATCCCCCATTTTATTCTTGGATGTGTTACCAATAACGCTACCCGGCTTCAAATCACAGCTTCATGAGTTAATTCATGTAAAGTCCTTAGGAACGAATTTGAGGGATGAAATGCATTCTGCTGTGTTAATTTACCTATCCTGGTGTATTTCTATGGCTTACCTAATGATCCGGTCTTGGTAGTTTCTACTTTTGCCAAAATGCTTACTTTGTCGAATTGGATAGCATGAGTAGTGTTGTGAAAATGTTCTGCTACTGCTGAAATTTCAATACTACCATTCTTAACCATCTTCATATGTTCTGAAATTCTTGTGCATACCAATCTTCCTGTTTGTCCAATATATTCTTTTCCTCAGGAGCATGGGATACTATAGACACCCGGTGATTTCAGTTTTAAATTATCCTAGGGGTTATTTTCCATTTGACTTGTCTTGCAGTCAGCCTGACAAAAGCATTCTGGCAAAAGTAGAAAACTACCAAGAACGGATCATTAGGGAAGCCATAGAAATAGTAAGATGCCAGGAAAATTTTAACAAAGAAGATGGGTACAAGCTCAGCAAATTATGGCATCCGGTGATTAAACCTAGGGAAAAAAGAAGAAATGAAATTCAGCCAATCCACGGTCCAGATGGAACCCACCAACCAGAATCAAGCAAGACTGGGACAAACCAATCAGGGACATGGAAAAGCAGACTACGCCCGAGGAGGAATACAAAGACAGGTATTTATACAGGAGAACTAGAAAAACATCCTCATTCTCAGACTAAGCCCTGAGGAAGCTGGCAGTATGACTAGCAAAACGTCGGCAAAGAAGTTTGTGACACGGTCAATACCAAAAGACTATAATATTCGTAATGACTCGGACCATGGAAGCCAACGAGTTAAAAAAAAAAAATTGTAAATTTATTTACACAGACATTATTTTTATTTTATTACACTTTGATTTCGTTTTATTAAATTAAAACCCTATTAAGTTTAGAAGACAATAACATTGTCTGGGTTCAGATAGTTTGATGCAGTTTTGTTGGTCTGAAGCTTTGGCTTCATAGAAAGAATCAAATTATCATGCTGTCAACACACTCAAGCATAAAACAAGAATTTCTGGGCTAAAATCCCAGGCTGGAAGGAAACTGAGTTTTAACATTAGACTTCCATTCATAAATGACAAATATTTATAAATGGAAATTATGAAACTCAGTTATCCTCCATCTATTCAAATTCTGAGTATGAAGTACACAAGTTTGCATCTATACACACTTTAAGAGGTAATACAGAAAGAATTAATTGTCTCATCAAACATAATGACTTGTCCACATGTAGTGAGAATATGATTACATTGCTTCACATTTAACATGCTTTTTATATGTATGAATTATATATGTACATACATGCACTTATACATCACATTTTTGCGATACTACTTCTTAGCAATGAGAAAATTGCATGCACTACAGCAAATGTCTAAAAAGACATTGTAAACACAAACATTTAAAGTCTGTAGGTTGCACCTGAAGTAATATAGGCCTGCTATACTGAGACAGCTCAATGTCTTCGTCACAAAGTCCAGGTGTTTTAGTGCACTTTAGTTTTTCTGCAAT